>CAIGRF010229663.1:9630-21204 GCA_903798235.1 Fraxinus ornus | reverse complement strand
AACTTACAAAAGAAGTTAAATCCCTTTCTTCCTCATAGCAGCCCATGAAAATTGCAGGAGAAATTCAAAACATCCACTTCAAGTTTTTCTTTGTTCTTTCTTCTTTTTCAACAATTTCATCAACCCACATTTCAAGAATCATTTACTTTAGACTATCAAAATTAAAAAAAGTTAAAAAATTAATATTTTAATCAACGTGTAGGCAATGTATTGTGTATGAACTTTTTTCAAAAAATCGCATGTCCGTGTCGGTGCTTCTTAGGTCAAAAGGATGGTCTAGATCTAAAGGAAGTCAAAGGGTTGGGGTTCCAGTAGCTGATTTGATGTCTAAGATGAGCATTGCCCAAAGTCCAGTGCACAGGCAACACCAGCTCAGGAATTTAAACATCCTGTAGGATTTAGGTTGCCTTCCTCTAAAATGGTGAGTACTAAAGTAAGAAAATTACTTGCTTTTAAGTGTGGACAGATGCCACATGCCACTCCATCGTCCAAAGAAGCATTTACATATTAGGGTAAAGCATGAAGGAGATTCAGAAGGGGATAAAGATGAGGACAACTTCCAACTCCTTTGATTCAGAAGAATACAATCCTGAATATTTGGAATAAGATGAAGTGGACACTTCTTTATTCTCTGTTGTTGGCGCAATTTCAAAACCAAAGAAAGAAAGAGCAGGAACATATATTTTTCAGATGCCACTATACCGAGAAATTCTAGCACACAACCTCATTGTTGATGATGGTAGTTGTGTGAATGTCGTCTCAGAAAGTCAGAATTTACCCAGCTTCCTGTTGAACCACGTCCTCAAACTTACCTTACAAGGTATCATATTACCTCTCTTATTTTCTGTATTGCATACAAGGAGGATATTTGGTGCAGCGTGATTCTAATGAAAGTTACACACATACTTCTTAGAAGGCTTTGGCTTTATGATCACAATACAGGTCATTGTGGTAAAAAAAATATGTACATGTAATGCTCAAGAACAAAAGGATCACACTCAAACCAACAACTACTGCTAAAATGGACAGATACAAGGTTACAAAATCATTAAATCTTATGTGTCTGCCTTAACATGTAGGACATAATTATCAACTCAGATAATTTCAAAACAAAGTTATTCGATAAACAGGTCTACTACAGGTATTTAAACACTTTTAGGTAGTACAAAGAGAAACTTTTTCAGTATAATAAAATACCCCAACCTCTGACATGGATTGCAAATTTTAAGACAACAAAATGCAATAATTCAAAGATGTGAGGGAAAGAATTTTAAGACAAACCCTCAATTAACGACGAGCAAAAATTCCATATAGAGGACCAGCAGCACGTCGTCTCCCCTGGATCATACAACTACATTTGGTGAATTTTTTCACATAAATCTGCGTAAAATTTTACAGCATATTATAAGTTACTTATGCACCTTCTCTGTATTGAACAAGTCCTCTGCTATAGCTTCCATTTGTTTCCGCTTTTTCTCCTCCTTCACAGATTCAGCAACATCCTCATTTCCGTAGTCAGATTCTCTAAGGAAAATACAATATGAATCAAAATGTCAACTTGAATTAGAGAAAGCAAGCAGAACCAACAATAAGAGCAGAGAAGTGGATCATACTCATATGCATACTTCGAAAATGGGATAAGGTTGTGGAAGCTATTGCCGGATGGAGTCCTCATCTATATATATGCCATGATGTCACCACATCATGAATAAAGAATCAATTAATTATTATACAGGACAATGAATCAAAAGAGACGATTTTATCGCAATATCATGGATTTTAAACAAACAGCCATAATTGTGCGTAAACCAAGAGATGTGAAAAAAAAAAAAAAAAAAAACAAGTAATAAAACCAGTTCTTATCTTCATATAAGTAAAAGGAACAAGGTTTTCCCTCGTTATTAACTGACAAATCCTGTTGAAAGTTAGGGAACAGAACAGCTATAAGCTTTTTTGCTTGAGAGTGTGGGTGCAATGAGTGACAAGTTTGTAAAATTAGAAACAACCAACATAGCATATAGTAGAAAACATGAATAGAAGAAATCAAGTGGTTTAGAATAATCAGAGGACATATGAAGCTCATACATCCAACCTAAGTCTTCGTTACAAGATTTTAACAATTAGGAGTCAGTTACCTTCCTGAAGAGTTTGAAATTTGTGACCGCACTACTTGTTGAAGAATGGCCAGGAGCTGGTAACTTAGAATCTCTCACTATTAGGTCTTGGCTGTATATAATATCCAGCTTCCCACTTTCAGACATGTCAATACTATCTTTTCTTGACATTTTATTGTCAGTGCAATTAACGCTATTGGGCTCAAGAGCAGCACGATTAGAAGGTATAAATCCTTGGCTATCATGTTTAATGATTTTGATTGTGCTCATAGCTGTATCCCCTTTATTGTCCTGATCAATAGAATCTACAACGTTGACGACACTTTCTGCTCTGCAATAATTTTCAGCAGATTCAGCCTTGTGGATATTTCTCTCCTGTTTGCTTTCACATTCAGCAGACTCCATTGCACAAACTGCAGCTGATGCACGAATCGATGTGGCAGTTTCCATGTCGACATCAGAATCTGCTACCACAGTTTCGTCGGTGGAGCACGAAGATGTGACCAGCACTGCAAAATCCCACATGCATGATACATTACTAAATGAAGATTTGCTATTTCCCAATACTGGGCATATCTTATAAACATCCATATGGATATATTCACACTGCAAAATCATTGGAACGTTTTGAACTTATCACCTGACATTTTTGTTTAGCAATATAAAGACAACCAATAAAAACCATTAAATTCAGAAACTATTGTGTTGGCTCTCTCCTTTTCACCTGTGAAAAATTCACAAATTCCTAGCTACTTGAGGACAGGCTGAAATCCTCTTCGAGCAAGAGAGCAGATTACACATTACAGAATTACACTTGTTATTCAGGATGTCTCATTGCACGATAATGCTTGAGGAAATTTTTCCAGGTGAAAATGTATGCAAGCATTTATTCTTGTTGTTTCTGCAGCCTATGGAAAGCAATCTACTACCCTTTCATTTTATTTTTCCGATTCTTCAATAACCAAACTGTTGCCTGAAGAACCAACTCAAAAGTACTCATCTGGCTCACTCTTAAATCAGAACTAGATTATGTCCCTCTCCTATTCAAAGACCTGAAGCGCCACTGGAAATCAACAGGGGATTTTCATGATCAATTGTTTTCTCCTCATGACCAATTTCTGAGCTATTAAAAGTGGCAATTGTATTAAGAAAGCAGATGATCTTCCTAAGAAAGGGGGATCTAAAAAGTGAATTTCTTGCATAACATGAAATTGCAAGAGAATATGACCATGGATGTATGAAAAATTGATATGGTATACCAAACAGCTCTACCAAGGCCCTATTTTTTCTGCCAGTAGCTATAACCCCGCAGATCATTAATTAGTCAATCTCTTGCAATGATATTGGTTCTTTTATAAGGCTGGAATAGTATATTCGTGTAGAATGTAATAGGAGTGTTGGTTGTTGACAATCCCAATAGTCACAACAAGAGAAAGGTCATGGGTTCTAATAGGCCAGGGGAAGGGAGGAATGTTGAAGCAAAAACAGCTTAGCGTAACTCCTATGTGCTTAGAACTGCCTCAATTGCTAGTAGAACCTAATCTACATGGCTAAAATTTAATGACGGTGCTGGATTCTGACAACACAAATCATTAAGATAGTCAGTGGCACTAGTGATTTTAATACGGTTGACATGTATACTTTGTCTATCATATTGTACATGCATTGCACCCCTCAAGTGTGAAATAATTACATTTTACTGAGGAAATGAAAAATCGGGGTTGATTAGTAATAGTGCACGATCTTACCAGGTGCTGATACAATAATAGAATCATCCAGATGTCCAGATAAAACAGCTGAAATCAAATCCATCTCATTCACCTTTGGCAGAGAACTAAATTTACGACAACACTCAGTGCTAATTGGCAATCCAGGTGGGATTACACGCACTACGTGGTTGTTTTCACCTTCTAAGCCCTACAAAGAGCACATCTAGTAAAATAAATAACAAGAAAAGTTTCTAAACAATATATAACTTTGATAAGATGTCAATATTTGTTATTAATTACAACCATTACAATACAATACATTAACTATAACCACCTAGGCAATTGATAAGAGATATATGCAGCTCCTTAAGTTACTCCACATTAAAGTAAACTAATATGCTTCCCAATTCTTGTGAACAGTATATACCAAACTTTTTCAACTTTTTTAAGGGTTATGAATGTCATATACTGCATAAACAATCGTCCCCATACCCCTAGCATTGCTTCCCTCGCACAAATGCCGCTACCCAACCCATCTGTAACTCTATAGTGCTTGATGACACACCTCCCTCTTCACTGCTGGATTCTGTCCTTCCTTCCATGCTATCCCCACTCCATATTTCACTTCTAACCAATCCAATACCCCAGCAAATCATAAAGCTGTGGAGCACACACCCATACCACATGTTAAAATGATTTAGTTAAGATTTCTTTAAATGATGGAAAAGCGGTTTATTTCAACATATTTGATGCCTCTGTTTCTAAGAGAAAATATTAGTGCTGGGTTGATTAAGGAATTGTCTGCAAGTACATCCTAGATAGTGGAGACAAAAGAGTCACCACAAGTTATTCGAGTGTCCACTATGTTTTTTGTACCAACTTGATGATAAGCAGTCATCGCATCTTAACAGTTCCAGAGCCAATGAATGCTCACTAAAGAGCTTGTATTTGTCATAGGTAACATGGAGATTTTGTAGGTTGTCAATTTCGAATTGCATAGGTGTTAATTATCAGCAAAAATGACTTTTGATGTAAGCACAGAGAGATAGAGAGAGAGATTAATGAAAAGAATTAGAGAAAGAACTAGGTTTTCAATTAACTCCCAAACTCTTCATTGCTTCAGTGTCGGTTATGCAAGTTCAGGTGGAATTGGAAAATGTGATCAACTTATTAATTTATCAAAAAACTGAGAACAGTTTACATGTATATGAAAGTATGTACATGTCGTATGCATTATTATGTAATTTGATTCTGCTGAAGAAGTTTCAATCATGGAAGATAAAGGACAAAAAGGGAACCACAGCTCACATACTTGGCTCTCTGGCTCTAGAGCTTCTACATAAATAACTTTTGCACCACCAACATCCAATAATAAAGGCAACTTGTCCTGATATTTATACTGTGGGAAAAAAAAAAAATCAAAAAACAGCATGAAGCATTGAAATACTCATCAAAATTTATGTAAAAATTGTGTCAAGCAGCAGAAATTACAGTATAAACCAGAAGCAGAGTAAAATGTGTATAATAAAGATATAATTATAGCAAGATTCCAAAGAACATACTTCGCTTCGTTTCATGGTAAAAACGAATTGTTATCTATAAGCGTGTGGGCATGTAGGAAAATAAAGAAAGGAATTATTTTTGCATATCCAAATAGTGTCAAAACAACAAAAGGAAAGAAATTATGCAGAAAACAAAACACATCACATATTTTTCATAATTGTTTTTAAAGAAGAGTAAATAAAGTAACACTAAAGACAAATCTAAAATTATAACATTCATGAGCATACTCTGCTATTACGATGTGGGACCACCTGACCAAAATCTGCAAAACACATCTCAGAAACTTCCGTTAAAAAGTGTTTCAATAAATAGTTTCGAAAACATTCCAGAATGCCCCTTATATGTCATAACTATGAATAGATTCTTTTACCGAATATAAAAGAAATTATAAGTCTTTATATTAGACCACTATACTTGCTCACCTATATATATGTAGATGAATGTACAGGTTCATCCATATTGTAGTTTTCTCAAATCATGCAAGCAGGCATGTGTACATATCCACGTGCGCGTAAACACACATGTAATGAATACCAATATATTAACAAATGTCCCCATATTTTTTCTGAAGCCAACAAAAACATGAAAGAAATTGAAAGCTGAACGCATGAAGTTTTTAAAGTGCTCAAAAGCATCACCTTGTGTAATGGTTCCAACAAAAAGGTATATCCTCTCAAACAATGTTCTCGAGATTGAGGATCTGTGACTTTGACTGACAGCCCTTCCAACATCAAAGTTGGAGCATAACTGAGAAAAAAGACTTTCCTTTGCTAATCACCATGAAAAAGTATATTTCCAGTACTGTGCATATAACAAGTAGTCCAACAAATGATGTGATTTACTACAATACTTACGAGGCGGAGCTTGGAACTTCAGTGCATATACCTTTTCCTGCAATAAACTGAATATCATAGTCTACAGATTAGTTGAATATCATGTTCATAGTCCTAGTAGCATGCCCTGAATGCATGTTCTCAAATTGTCGAAATAGAATATTATCATTGGTGAAAAAAAAAAAGATCTAGATAAATACATGTAGCCCCTCTTTAACAACTTAAGCTGTTAGATGAAGGTTAATATGGTAGCAAAGCCATACAAAAGACCTGCACTGGGTTCGAGTCATGCTGCCTCCCATTTATAAAAAAAGTGCACATGTTAGGCTTCGATAAAAATAAAAAAATCCAGCCTACACATGAAAGGAGCGCAAGATTTAATTAAACCCATGTAGATACTCTCAATAAGCTTAAGATGTTAGGTGAAATGGTTGACATTCCTCGTATTTACAATCTTGCCCTTCTATTCTTACATGGTAACATTAACAAGACCCAAGAGATACTCTATTGCAATACTGACAGTAGGAAAACAAAAATATTAACTGTAAAGCATCACAATACATATTTTTTGTCTTCTATGTACAGATGCACAATACAGCATTGACAATGTAAAATTTTAGCTTTAACACTCTTTAGGATGGCTAAGAAATAACTTAATGAATTGCAGATAATGGGTGTGAAGATACCTCAACCCAATCACATCGGACCAGCGGTACTTTAGCCATTATAGAATCAATGGCCTCACAAGTAATAGTACTGAAGTCATCAACAAGAACATGTGTACACTGCAATGTCCACGTATGAGTCAAACTAGCACCTACAAGGGCATAAATATTAATTATTTGGAATCATCAAAAGAGTGTAATTTGCAGATACTTTGAACTGTGACCTTGGGACTGTTGCAAGATGCATGAAGAACCAGACGGAGAAAAAAATTTCAGGCAAATATTTTTTTTAAGAAAAAACACTTTTGACCAGAATTTCAACTTTTCACAATTTACTAGCTTATTTTTTGCATTCAATACAAAAGCTCAGCTTCTTGTTGTATTTTGTACCTCTTTTTGCATTTTTTGTTATTCTTTCGTTTTTCTGACACAAAATTGATGCTTATTTTGTTCTTCCGAAATTCCTCACATGAAAACATTCGAACCATATCAATTCCAATATTTTGTACACCTCTTGCACTTTCATATCAAAGTAGATAAAAAATTAAATTGTTCAATAGATGAATTCCACATCTAACCAACCCTTAGTAAGATATATATAATTGGATGGAAATGGAAGCATGCATTCAGAACTTTTTATATTTAAAAATTTATATAAATTGAGTGTGAATAAGACTAATATAATCATTGAGGTGATTTATTCATGTTTGCTTTGTCTTTGAATGGTCAAAAGTAAGGATGATGAAATTGTAAGGGCTACACTAGAATGCTTGAAGAAAAAATAGAGCAAACTTCTCATCAAACCTCAAAATCATATAAAAAATCACTAACCAATTGAAGATATCTTGTCTTGCAGTTGATTCACTTCTGTACGCTTAGATGAGCACATGAAAAATATGAAGGGAACAAAACAAAACCTGGCAGATAGATGACCCATATTCTCGATTATAATGTTGTTACGTTATTTTTGCAAAATCATTAATCATGCCACAATAGTAAGAACAAGAATTCTAAAACCGTATAAGATTAAAAAAAAAAAATTGTATAAAATATGAAGAGTAAAATGATTACTCAACCAGGGAATCCAAACATCTCAAAGGACAAAAAAATTCCGTCTACATTACCTGTATGTTGCGTTACCAGTTCCAAAAGATACCATGTCTCCATCCTTCAGTATGGTTTCTTTATGTGGAAACTCGTGAACTTTTTCCTTTGAACCCATATTCGTGTTGATGAATGTTCCATACTTAGAGCAGTCTCGGATCCTGACTTTAGAGGAATTATTTGAAGATTTCTTGTGTGAAAGATCTACAGATATCATTTCATCTATGATAATTTCTGCATGGATCCTTGAAACTCCTTTATCTTTGTTTACAATTATATCACAACCTACAAAATGAATCAAATATTTAACTGCATAATCAGGAAAAATTGAATTTGTGGTGGTTTCATATCAGCAAGAGCTGCAAACCCTACTCCATGAATATTGGCATATCTTTGACATAACAATCAGATAAAAGCTGCAAAACCAAACAATATATGCATGGACTACATTGCCAAGAGGATTGTTATTATTAAGTAAAACATATATCTCAGGAATATCTAGAGAAACACTAGACTTTTAGAAGTTCCTGCTTCATGACAGTATCGTCACAATCTTAAAAAAGAAAAAAGGAACTTCTGGATTCTACATCAATTTTAGTGTAAAGCGTCCTCAATGTGTCATTGTGTTGTGTAAAGCGCTGACTGCACAAACATCAAAACATTGGAAAACAGCACAGCTAAACTCAATGCCTTGATTTGTTTAATATGGTTGTTCTGGAAAAAAAAAAAAATTTGGCCTCTTTACGATGTCATTTCACGTAACTATTGAAAGAAGACCAATGACAACCAGAATATATGATGGGAAAACTCCATGAAAATTTTCATTATTGGCACTATGATTACTTGCCATTTATAAGATTATGGTTCTTTCCATTTCATCAATAAACATAGAAATTGAGCTTCAGAGTAGAAGTTTGGAAAAAAATTATTATTAACTAGCAAGTTTGAAGGATGTGGAACCTGAAATATGAGTTGTTCCATCAGACACACAAGTAAGCCTAGAGTTGACCTAAAACCCTCGCGAATTGCAGAGTCGTACAACATTATGAAATGTTGTAAGCTGTGACTTGTTCCTTTTCATTTTCACCACAGTAAATCAAATGCTTAAAATACTACAAAATTTTACTATTTCATTGCATAAGCCATCTCAAAGAAAACAGCAACAACCCACATAGTTCTTTACAACCACCCTCCTAAGGATTGACTTTCCAGGTTTTCAATTATTAATAGAAAAGACAAGAAGTTTAGGCCATCAGCATAAATCCTTTCGCCACTACATTTAGGCCGTCACCACATCTACTGAAAGATTAAAATAATATCAAATTATATGCAACCATGACTAGCCATATGAATTTAACAAATGACCTAATGAAATCAAATCCCTTGCAATCACATCAAACCATTTTACTTTTTCTCTACTTCTCTCTTCTAGAACCTGTTGTGCTACGATGTAATCGCTCTTACCAGAACTTCTGTAGGCCTATGTAATACATACTCTAACTACCACTTCTTTTATGTATTCTAGTGTGGTCACACATCCATCTTGTCATCATGAACTCCATTATTTTGATCTTATGTCTATTTTGTCCTTTAACTGTCAAACAATCAGTACCATAAAGCATAATTAGTCTAATAATAGTTTTGTTGCACTATGAAAGGTAAATTGTGAAAACAACCTTTTACATAAAGATTGTTAAAATTCATTTTACTATGTGAACAACTTAAATTCTCTTTCTTACTTAAAATTGTAGATAATAAAAGTTCTTTTTATTCAACAAAATCTCTTTGTCCCATGTATAATTCCTCAAAATTGATAAAATGGTCCTAAGATCGAGATCAACCAAATTGGGCACACCTCAAAATCAAAACATCATGCAAAATCATGAACTAGAACAGTAAAATTGCTGCCCTAGGATAGGGAATACAACAATTAAGGAATGTCAGGACTCAGGACATTAAATGCAATAATCGCCTTGTAGACACATTACGATCTGATTGACAGGAAAATGAAAGGAATTAACCAATAGAAATGGTATAAGCAATAGAATACCTTTTCTACCCACTTTGTATGTTCCTTGACTGAAAAAATAATATTTATCTTCACCTGTCATGTAAAACAACTTGATGCATAAAAGATGTCCTTCAAAGAGGGGGTGGGGTGGGGGGGTGGGGAAGAGAGAGACCTGAATAGCACATAACTGATAGGAGTAGAATCAAGTTTCCACATAATTTACAAACATAATAAAATTTCTGAAAAATTTGCAAGATTAGCAAGAACCATAACTGATATGATAAGGCCATAGCTCTACTACAATATGGGTTGATGTCATTTCAAAACAAATGGATGGAACTTCGATTTCCGTGCACGGAAAAAGAGGAAACTTCAAAAGGCTATAGAGAATGAGATCAAACAAGTTCCACAGATGTGGTTGTATACCATATGAGATATTTGGCTCAAAATAGCCTGCATAAGTGATCAATTATAAACCAACCCCACCATTAATTATCCCCATTGTCCCATCTTTAATTATGACTAAACTCAGTATTTAGAATTGATGAGAAACGGTTTCAAACTAGTGTACACATAATGCAAGAGGCAAGTATGCATGCCGATAAGCCACAGTCTTTTTAGGTCAACTTTCAACCACTCTTCACAGTCCACTAGTTTGTGTTGAGAAGCAACCCTTCTCTTGTTTCATATTGCAAAGCCAGAAAACATTTCACTTTCTATTTTTCATCAACCTGTCCAATAGGCTTGTGGTAAAATAAATAAATAATTAAATATGTGACAAAATGCTTGCAACCAATTCATAAATCATCTGTGTGCTCCGCTCACCCACCATCTCCTTCTACTGGAAACCTAATTAAGTCAGTGAAGACCTTCTCTTATGAGCATAGAATTATCATTTATCATTTCATTGCATAGCTAGGCATATCTATTTAGCAAGTCGTTTTATGTGATAATGAGGCATAATTAATTCCTCAAATGTTACTACTCTAAAATTAACACCACTCCAAGTAACCCGGTGTAAAAAAATACAGTGGAGTCGCAAACAGCACGTTTGGCTAACCTTAAAAATACATAAAAAGTTACTTTGTTCCTAAATGTTTGGATAAGTCACTTTTTCTAACTTTTAAGTAAAAAATATACGTAATTCAAAAATAAGACTCACATTATCAAAACAAGCAACTTAATTCGAATTTGGATCAATAAAAAAATTAATTATTCTAACATATTTACTTATAGGTTACACTTTCAAGTAAGTATAATTTTCAAGATTAGCCAAACTTGCTGGAAAAAAAGCTCCTTTTTCGCTGCTTACACGTCAATCTTTTCTTTTTGTACAGTGTAACAGAAGAATGCATTAGTCATTAGTGCATATATAAAAACTTTGCGTCCATTGGAGTGGATTCAAATACTGCAAAGTTCTGCTTCAACGACTACAAGGTGTTTGTTCAAATTCCCAGGTGAATAAAAATGAATTTTCTTGTGCGTTTTACTATGTGCAATTACTAATGATGGAATTAATCGTAAAGGTTGTTTTAAGTGATTACCTGGAAGTGGGTCGACGGGAAATAGACCCCA
>CAIGRF010229638.1:73609-86245 GCA_903798235.1 Fraxinus ornus | reverse complement strand
TACACATTAAAATTTTCATTCTCATTTTTCTACTCATTTTCAATCATACATTTTTCAATAAAATAATATTTTCATCACATTAATAATTTTTCCTTTTTTTTCAACCACACATTCTCCATCAATTTACTATTCCAAAGTACATTCTTACAAAATAATGTGATTCAAACACACCCTTAAAGATAGAAAGGCTGTTAAAAGTATATAAAATTTTTTACTTTTTAAAAATAGAATCTCTTGAATGAATTAAACTTCTTTGCCAGAAAAATATTGATATCCTTTCGACCTACTATGCTCGCATGAGAGTGGGATCCCTGCGAATAAAAAAAGCCAAAAAAATCCTGCTCCCATTGTGAGATCTCTGTTAGGAAGGGTGGCATAGCAGAATTGCTCGAGTATGCTCTAAGTGAAACTGTTTGGCTCTTATTCTATGAGCGCCGGAAGACTTTATTATTAATTAAATAGACAATCAATCAAGCTCTCAGCCTGCACATAAAGGGCAGAAGACGACAAAAACAGTCTAATTACACACTACATATTGGAAATAAATTATCATTCACCTTGGGGATGTTAAAAATTGTTTTATTTTTGACATAATTTTGAGTGGGACCCTCTATTTTTTGGGTTCTTTCCCCCTTGAAAGATTAAATTCTTGTTTACCTCCGCAAGAACTCAAAATCATACATTCACATGCACAAAATATGCTCGGAAGAAAAGAAATTAGAACTCAAAGAGCATCTCACACACAGGAACCTGATGCATGGTGAGGTAGAGTTCGAATTGCGCTCTATATTCCTGTATTGACCCCGCTTACAAATGAAGACTTCGTCAATCCAAGATGAAGAATATGTCTGTAAGTTGAAGATAGTAACATAGGCTTCTAGCCTATGGTCAAATGCCAGGTTATACAAGGACCATCGATCCATCTCTGTTAGATGGTTAAGTTGACACAATTAGGCTGAATGTCCTTCCCGTTTGAGGGTCCTTTCATTAAATAGAGATTTGTGTACAATCTAAATATGGTAACAAGAATAATTAAAATAATTTACAATCAATTATATCGGTATTTATGTTAGACGTAATCTCCGTAATCTGTGTCGATCTTCAATCTTATTGACATCCCTCCTCAAATTGATGTTGGTCGATCAAGAAGCATTAATTTGCTGACAAGAAACTGATGATGCTGTTGTATCATTGCCTTAGTAAACACATCAGCGATCTGAACATTAGTGGTGATGTGTGGAAGAGAAATAATATTACCATCATAAGCCTCACGGATGGAGTGACAATCTACTTCAATGTGCTTAGTGCGCTCATGAAATACAGGATTAGTCGCAATCTGAACGACACTTGTATTATTCAGCATATAGTGGAGTAGGCCCAAGATGATGACAACCAAGCTCCGAAAAGGCATCGTAGCCAAACGATATCAGAACAAGCAGAAGACATATCACGATACTCAGATTCAATGGAAGATTTAGAGACACGATCTTGTTTATTGCTGCGCTAGAAAATTAGTGCACCTCCAAGAAACATGCACCAACCTGTGATTGAGCGACAGTGTCTGCACTTCCAGCCCAATCCGCATTACTATATCCGATCAACTCAAGAGAAGAATTTGCAAAAAAGAAAAGGCCCCTATCAGGTGTACCCAGCAAGTATCGTATGATACGATGAACTGCAATCAGATGAAGATGTCGTGGAGCATGCATAAACTGACAGACTTGTTGGACGGCAAAAGAGATATCCGGTCGAGTAATAGTGAGATAATTCAAACTACCCACTAACTGCCTATATAGAGAAGGATCGGGAAGGAGATCCCCTTCCTCCTGACGGTACTTCACATTTACCTCTAAAGGAGTATCAACCGAGCGACCATTGCGAAGTCAGCTAAAGTAATCAACTCTTCCAAATACTTGTGCTGATGTAGATAAGTTTCAGCTGGGCTTGAAAGCACCTTAAGACTTAAGAAATATTGCAAGGGGCCCAAATACTTCATATGGAAAGAATCCTTCAATTGAGTTTGAAGGTAAGAGATCATTCCAAAATCAGTACCGGTAATAACAATATCATCAACATAGACCAAAAGAAACACGGTACCCACTTCTGTGGCCGAGATGAAGAAAGGCGAGTCATAATTACTTTTGAGTAAAAGAGTAATCCAAGAGAGTAGAATGAACTTATCAAACCAAGCACGAGGAGCTTGCTTCAGCCTGAACGCTTTAGTTTACACACATCAGAAGATGGGGATGAAAAGAGTCATGCTGGAGGTGTCATATAAATATATTCTTTGAGGTCACCATGTAAGAAAACATTATTGACGTCTATTTGTCGCAAAGGCCAACCCCGTCAGTAGCTATAGCCACAATAATTCAAATCGTCGTCATTTTACCAACGGGAGCAAAAGTCTCCTCATAATCCACCCCATATTCTTGACGATTCCCAAGAGCCACCAACTGAGCTTTATATCGTTCGAGCGTTCCATCAGATCGAAGCTTAACAGAGTAGACCCATTTGCACCCAATAGGTCGACACCAGGAGGGCAGGAAACAATATCTCATGTGTGATTCTCCTAAAGAGCTTGAAGTTCCTCTTGCATGGCTTTCTCCCAACAGGGTTGAGTAGCGGCCTGAGAATAAGAAGTAGGAATCGTAAAATAAGATAAAGTGGCAGAGAAGCAATACCGATCAGGAGGATGAGTAATGCGAGTGGATCACCGAAGAATAGTGGAATCTGGAATGGGATCGAGATCGACATTGGGAACAAGGGGTTGTCCGTCTAGGGGCCTAGGGGCCGTCGTCTCTGATAAACCACACCTGATTTAAAACGCTCTACAGGACCATAGTCATTCACAAAGCTAATAAGCGGAACCAAATCAGGAGATAAAACATGTTGTTGGAAGTAGTACCGATTCTAAAAAATCACATTATGAGAGATATGAAAACGATTAGAAACACTATAATAGCAAATGAAACCCTTCTGAGCAATACTGTAACCCAAGAAAGCACACCGTGCAGATTGAGCACCAAGCTTATGACGATCATGAGGAGGTGGATGAACAAAGCAAACACAACTAAAAGTATGTAACATGTTATAGTCAGGATGTGTACCGTAAAGGCGAAAATAAGGAGACTCAAAATTCAAATGCTGAGCAGGAAGTCGATTATTCAGATATACTGTTGTGGAAAGTGCTTTGACCCAAAACTTGAGTAGAACCGAAGACTCTAAGAGCAAAACTCTAACAATATCCAATAAGTGACGATTCTTTCGTTTTGTCACTCCATTCTGTTGAGGGGTATATGGACAAGAGCGTAGAGAGAGAATAGCCTTTTTTTGTAACAAACAGTGACACTGATGAGACATATATTCCCCACCATTGTCGGTCTTCAATATTTGAATACTGGAGGAGAATTGCGTCTCAACATAAGCTATAAAAGTTTGAAGAATGGTACCAAATTCACTTTTAGACCGCAGAAAATATATCCAAGTGTAACGACTGAAATCATCAATAAATGTAACAAAGTACTTATAATGAGCATGTGAAGTCATATGTGCCACTCCATAAACATCACTATGAATAATCTCAAAGCATTTATGAGCACGACTACCATGGGATGGAAATGGAAGGGTCTTACTTTTCCCAAGTTTACAAGTATCACAATCGAAAGACAAATTCAAAAACTTAAACAGCTCTTTATTACCCAAAAAACCACACTTTAACAAATGAGATACAATTAAAAGAAGGAACCGGATCACGATTTAATAAGCCTGCCCGGACCACTTTGAATTCGGGTCACAATTTCATAAGAAATTGATCCCTCTTGCTAACCGCTTGTACATCTTGTAGTGCTGATAAGGCCGCCGCAGGGACCTTAGCATGAATTATACCAGAGTACTCGCTCCATAAGTTCAAGAAACCAGAGTAGTATTGCTCAATTGTAAGATTACCTTGAGTGTTGTTAGCAATTTCTAACTCCAGCTGAAATCGTTGTGCATTATTATCTTGGTAATATATCCGCTTTAAGTAATCTCACATCTCCTTAGCGTAGTAAAAGAGCGTAGATTGTTTATCATATGAGCCTCCATTGATCCTAAAATCCAAGAGATAATACGCGCATCCCTTGTTTCTCATGTATTGAAATCCTTAGCATCTTCAGGAGCTATAGATGACCCATCAATATAACCCCAAAGCTCCTTTCCCTTTAAGAACATCTTGAATTAAAATTTCCATATAGAATAATTTTTACCCGTGAACTTCACACAAAAGGCATCGACCGATATATCTTTGTAAAATATATAAACCCAAACGAAACCAATCCACCAAATTGCAACCCAAACCACACAAAATAATGTGCAGGTCCCCACAACCCAAATCAAAATTTTATCCCAAATTAATTGCCCTAAAAATTAGCCCAAACTTAATTTTAGGCCTGCTTCTCAAACCAGCCCAAAATTTATTGATGAGATCCACTCCTCAAACACACCCCAGCACAGGCCTACTTCCAACACAGGCCCAAACACCATAAACCAGCCCAAACTCAATGTGATAAGGCCAAGCACAATCCCACTACAATCACAAGCCCCAAACACCTTCAACTGGACGACGCAAGCAATGCGATCTCCAGAACACAGGCACGCAGTTGACCAACCACCAATGCTCGAAATTACTTCAAGCCCAGACTTTGAACACCGGAATCACTTTGATCACATACTGAAAACGCAGGAAAAGAAACGGCTACGCTACCCAAAAGACACAAGCAGTCGATCACACGCTGAAAACGCCGAATCGGGAACGACGACTCTAACCCAGAAGACACGCAATCGATTGGCCACAAATTGCTCGAAGTTACTTCGAGCCCACACACAGGACGCAGAAATCGCGTTGATTATGCACGTAAACCTACTACAAAGACGCTGGAAAACTCAAGAATGGTGGAGGATTCAGCAATTCTTCTATAGGTATGGCTCTGATACCATGACAAAATTAGGCTGAATGTCCTTCTCGTTTGAGGGTCCTTTTATTAAATAGAGATTTGTGTACAATCTAAATATGATAACAAGACTAATTACAATAATTTACAATCAATTATATCGATATTTATGTTAGACGTAATATGTGTCGATCTTCGATCTTATTGACAAGCAATAATCAACTATTAACACGATGAAAGAAAGTACGTTGATTTGTCATTTATTCAGGTTTTTTTTTCCATTTCATAGAAGTCGAAGAGTTCTAAGCTGCTCATAATGTTCAGTGGGGAGAGACGGGGGCCGCCAATCAGATCCAGTCGCATCGTCAACATGCTCCACAACGTATTCCTACCAAAGTAGACAAGATGGATGAATATTGATTGTAAGGCAAACATAATGAAGCATTCTTAAACTTATCAGCAAAGTTTCAATCCTAACAATGAAGCAAATATATCATTCTTTAGGTCAACCCGAGTTCATATTTTCATAACGTATGTCACCCTGTTTCACTGAGCGTGTATTACGACAAACTTAAAATAATTTTACATGATAAAGGGAGAAAAATAGCCTGCCAGTCTACGTACAAACAGCAGGGGTAGTACGAAGACTGTAGCGCCAGACAAACTATGTGCCTCTCCTGACAACCCAAAATATTATGTTATACAACCTATTTCCTTATAGAGGTATATAACATTTTTATGCTGCGACATGAAAGTACCAAATCTAGAACAAACTTGCAGATTTTCACTAAATTGTTATATTAAGGTGGAAAATGTTAGAATACAAGTGAATACAGAATGTAACACTGACTCACTTTCGTTAGCATTCTTTTCGCAAGTATGTGGTAGTGCCGTTGCCAAATCGTTTGTCCAACCATTGTGGCCACCAACACACTGAAGAATATACCGAATACAACAAACAGCAGCAGCATACCTAAAGCCGCTGCAATTAAACATAGCAACCCAGATTCACCATCACCTCGTGGGCAACAACATTCACCAGTTGTACAAGAACAACCATCAATGCATCCGGTACAATCATTCAAGAAAAGTGGGGCATCGCACATACGGCAATCACTGCACAACAAAAGAACGAAGCTGGATGTGTCATAGTTGAAACATCAAGATTCATGTGATGAAAACAGAAAGTCATATCTATAGAATCAGGAAAAAAAATTGTCTTGACTACCAAACAAGTAATCTAAATTTATTAACATAATTTTCAGTGAAGTATGCATGCAGTTTTGAACACACCTAGGAAACGAGAAGAATATAAAGATTCTCAAAAAGAAAACATCATAAGATCCAACTTCACACTGTTCTTTCTTTTACATTTTTCTCATGTACTTCTGTGTTTTTCTTCTCTCTTTAACAATGATTTTCTTTACTTTTAAAGTCAGAGCAAGCAAAATTCTTAAACATAGTCAGTTGTTTATAAGTCTCACCTCACATGGGTAAAACATCTCGATACCCTATTTAGCCTTTCTAACTCAAAATCCAGGTTTAAGTGTTTAAATCAACAGTCATTATGTTATTTTTCCGATGGTGAAAAAATGGCATTTGTCATGCTCAACATTCAAAGACTCATCTGTTAACGATGAGAGGTAAATAGTTAATATGGTAGAACGTGGTTTAATTCTTCAGCAAAACATTGACCAAAAAAGGAAACTTTTTTTCTTAACAGTTAGAAAAGGAGATGTAAAATGAACTCTCCAGATGCTGCAAGGATGAGAATACTGTGGGAAAAACCAACTGTACAATACAATGACAATAATACAATATATTATATATTAATTGGGAAGAGTTGTCTCCTATCCGATACCAGAGATATCACGAGTCATAAAAGAGACCGTATACCTGTGGTCACAACAATGAATACACGATTCTTGACATTGTTGATCTAGATTTTCAAACACATTTGTGTCATTACACATTATGAAGCACCCAGATAGGCCCAGCAAAGCAAAAAACAACAGTGCCCCTGCATAAATAATAAAGTAAGATGGAGTTAACATCATTAGGGCCAAATCTGCACGTCTACACATAAACTGGTATGAGGAGGTCCAAATATGTATTCATGAGAAACAAGAAGGCATTATATAGGTTATTTGAGATCTATTACAAGATTTTGAAATAATCTTCAAGTTATATAATATAGGAGTAGTTAATCGAGAAATTATAGAATTTCCTTTAACTAGTAATTTTCTCATTTTGGGCATTCGATTTTGTTCAGATCATTGATAAACGGAATTTAGACTTGCCATTTCTGCATTCCGATTGGGATTTAGTTTCCTTTCCAACTTCAATTTCTACTTTAACTCCACATTGAATGTTTCTTCTCAACAAATCATGTATATCTATCAAGGGTTATGGCAGAGTAGAAGAGGTCAAGAGGCACCGCTGACTTGTTAAAATACAGTTGCATACATGTAACAGGACAAGAAGAGTTTGGCTTTGTCCATCAAATGACACCACTAAAAACATTCGTTGAACATAGACAACATTGTCATTCTTGAGTCTTGACAACATAAAAATCAAATAGCTTTGCAAAACTGGAGTTTAAAGTGAAAACAGGACCATAAATGTACCCACATGTAAATCTTTCACAACTCTCAAGAGAACATTGTGTGTCAGCACCTATAAATCTTTTAACATGTTTGTCAATGTCTAAATTTTTATTTGTAAATATCACACATTATATGGAAAAACTCAGGAACCCTTTTCTGCTTTATTTTTATTATTTTTGTATGAATTAAATTGAATAGTAAAATTACTTTGTAGATAGATGTATTCTACTCTATATTCTAATGCATGAATAAAAATTTTGTGTGTTATCTGAAATATCGAAAAGTAATATGAAGATGAGTTATAAAGTGGCAAGTCAAACAAGATTCAAGCATTAAAGACTATGAAAGTAAAGGTTAGGGAAGAACAGAAGCAAAAGTTTAGAACAGTAAAGTACATTGATATGAATGGAAAGCTGGTAAAATCCATTTCGCATTCATCAAAAGTTCTAACAAATAATTGTAAAAGAAAAAATCATTTCATCGAACCAACTGGAAACCATCATCTGCTATGAGCTATAATCATGTGAAAACTCCACAGGATATCCAGTAATGATATTTCTTGCATGCTTGTGTCCCGTAAATAGCTAATGCAGCAGCAGTGTTCTTCATACAAACTTCCCTGAGCTCCCATCTTTTTGCTATGATAACACAATGGGTGAAGTGATGTGAGGGGTGAAAGCCAGTATGATGCCTAGCTCATGCTTGATTCAAATCTTACTAAACTTGCCCAATATTTACAATCCCTATATCCCTCAGACACTTATACATGAAGTTATAAACCAATATTCATGGTAGGGGAGTACAAAACTATGTAACCCGGTCATCTAGTGCAGGCTTAGAGTATCACAAACACACAAGAATTAGACAAAATCTTTATTCTGTGCCTTCCAATACTAGCATTGCTCTACAATGAAGGATTATTAAGCAAAACACATTTTCTATACAGCAGTGACTGTCAAATTCTTAATGATTTTACTTACTTGCAGGAAGCAGGATTCTTTCACTCAAGAATTACAGTTAATTTTTGCGAAGATTATAAGTTGTTGTCAACAAAAATGTTCCAGTATGAAAGGACAAGGTCGAATAATTTCGTATCATAAATGTATCAACTTTCTTCATGCCTAATTTAATATTTCTAACCCCCATAATTTTGTTAACAACATTACTTTATAATACCACAACTTAAAAGGTAATGGAAGGAAATTACACAATTCTGGAGTTGGTTCATAAGTTCCTTGCGCTTATATAAACCGATATTAGTATAAGTGAAAATATTAAGACCAAAAATAGATATAGCATCTCTTCAAACGATTTTCAAGTAGTACACTTTATTATACTTGCATTTATCTGGATGGTCCAATCGATAAAATATTTCCAAGGGGGTTTTAGGAACACTAAAAGGTCTTCCCGAGCAATTTCGTCAGACACAATCTAGAACAAAACTTCATGACAGGGGTGGGCTGAAAAGAATGACTAATATAGAATTTATGGAGCGCTTAATTGAAGAGCTTCTTTCTCCAATTTCTTTCCCGCTCATTTACTATGAATAATCTATCTATCCTTTTTATTTGTTAATTCTGGAAATGTTATCGATGTCATTTTTGAAGCACAGAAAAATTTGGTATATATTCAAATTATTATTAGACAGTTATCATCACGCCACATTCGTTGTGAGGAAGGCAAAATAATAATTTCATGGAACTTCGTGTTTATCCGTTTTTGGAAAATTGATAGCCCAATTCGATTGAAAATGGGCTGGCCCTGATGCATGTCAAATTTTGGACAAATTCCATCGGTTAGACCCTCAATTAAGCGCTTTTGCCGTTTATGGTAATATTTGATTTAGCAATATTTCATTCAATAAGATTCGGATTGCGATTCCGTTTGTTGGGGGATGACCTTGGTGATTAGGAGAATCAGGATCCGTCATAATCTCAATTTTTTCCATTTATGAAAAAAAAAAAATTCCCATTATTATGTAATATTTCCGAATTTTCTTAGGTTTTTGCTATTTAAATGTTGTAAGCCATTTTAGGTAGATTCAGTTTTGAATAAAATAAAATTTTATTGAATTTCTCTTAATTGAAATTCTTTTTGTGAAATTTTCATCTTTCCTATAATCTTCCGCTGCATCACGTTGCCTATGAATTTTTCCAATAATAGTTTTAAAGGGTATTTAGGCATATGTAAAAGAAATGTTTGATCCCCGTTTTGCAAGAACTAAGAATAGTATCCTGACTTGAACATCTTGGATCTTGGGATTTTCAAGCTCTAGCACTTCTAATATTATTGATATGTTTTTTTTTGGGGGGCTTTGTGAGAATGGCTTCTTTTAGTATTTCAACAACTACTAATAATAATAAACCCACAAAAGTGGAAAAAAAAGAATCTTAAAAAATTAAGACTTGAATCTGAGAGCTCATTGTCATAGACTTAATCATTACTTTATTAACCATGATACAAACACACACACACAGGGGGATTTCAAATACTTCAAAAGAGCCAACTCAAGTTCTATTCGATTTGAGTACAAAGATTGCAGATGTACATAGTCCGAGTGTTTACAAATGCAGATGTACAGTCTGAGTGTTTACAAATGCAGTTGCCAAAGAAGCACCATTTTTTAAGTCGGATTTGAAAAGCTAATGTGCATTAACATTGTCGATTAAGACAAGTTGGAACTTGAAAGACCCTTAATGTAAGAGATGATGCCCAATCCTAATCTCTTTGCCTTGTGCCCAGAATATATACCAAGTAAAAATCCTCAGAAATTTCTTGAGCTGTGAGGTGGCTATGAGACAAAATAGATGGGATGAGACTGAAAACGACCAAATATGACTAAACCCAATTATATTACATGACAAGCCCTTTTTTGGAATGCTAGGGAGCTCCTTAAAACTCAAGTACATGATAGAACGATCAAAAACATTGTTCATATCATTATGTGTTATTCAAGTATCAGCACCGGTCATGTCTAATACACTCATATCCCACCAAGTAAATCAGGTAACTAACAGATTGATAACTTGATTTCAGGATTTCTATACAATGGATAATTTGGGAAATATACAAAAAAGACACAAATTTTGTGCTGATGAAGGAAAGAAACATCAACAAACAAAAGCATAAGATGAGACAGTCACAATTGGTAAAAAAACATATAGATGGACAGTGCCTCCATTACAGGTATTAAGCTCAAGATGTTTTACCACATATGTAGTAGAAAGCAAGTTTGCTTCCAAAACCCCAGGTGAGACGAAGCCAAAATTTCTCGTAACCATCAATAAGATACACCAAATATGCCAATGAAGCAATAACCTGTAATGAGGAGCTTGCGTTACAGAAACCAGAACATTTGGGCTAAGAACTTATTTTTCATATGTCATTTTAGGCTAATTATATTGCTACCACAATATTTGCTTGGTTAACCATGTTTTAAAGCATATTTTACTAATATAGCCATAACTAAAATTACATAAATAACCATGCGTTTAAACCTTCTTTTTACATAAAATATTTTTCATTCATTCCACCACAATCATTTAGGGTCCGTTTCATTGCAAGGGTGGAAATTGAGTGGAAAGAAAATGTTTTACAGGAAATTGATTTTCCTAGAAAATGTTTTACTGGAAATTATAATTAATTGTGTTTGATTGGTATAATTTTTCATGGAAAATGTTGAAAGTTTGATATCCATTTGACTTCGTTTTTTTTTGGAATTTGTCCATTAAAGTGATAATTTATTCTACCATTAGGTCTAAAATTTGTTCCAATTGTTAAAAAAAAAAAATTTACCATACCGAATATTATTCGTTTAACTTTGTTTTGCATGGAAGTTGTCAATAAAAGTGATATTTTTTTTACTATTGTATCTAGAATTTGTTCCCATTACAAATAAAAAAATAAAAAAGCAAAAAAAAAAAAGGTGGAAAATGTTTTCCCACCAAATATGTGGGAAAACAAAATCAAGTTTTTGTGCATCAAAGGATTGTATCTAGAAAAAGGTGAAAAACATTTTGTCAGGAAAATTTGTGCTATCAAACACCCTTAATTGGCTAAAGTTAGAAAATATTTTCCTTTTCCACCCACTTTCTAGGCTATCAAACGGACCCTTAGTTTATTTTGCTGGTATTTTCTAGGATTTGGCTTCGGAGCATATGATTCNGAATTTTAGATAAAATAATTGCCTAAAACCTGTTTTTCAGGGATTTGTTAATTAAGTGCGTTTGATTGATATAATTTTCCACACGAAAAATTTTAAAATTCTAGATCTTTTTGTGTTCGTTTGGCTTTGTTTTACATGAAAATTATCCATTAAAGTGATAATTTTTTCCACAATTAGTTATAAAATTTGTTTCCATTGCCAAAAAGTAAAAAAAAAAATTCAGGAAAATCATTTTTTCATCAAAGTTTAATGTTCATTTGGTTTTGTTTTATATGGAAATTGTCCATTAAAATAAATTTTTTTTTTTACAATTGGTTATAAAATTTGTTCCAATTGCAAAATAAATATGGAATTCCATTTTCCCACCAAAATGGTGGGAAAACTAATTTCACAATTCCCATGAAAAGGTGCACGTGTGGAGTGAAGTGAGAAAATAATTTCCATGGCAAAAAATGTCTATCAAACAAGCCAAAACATGGAAAATGGAAATTGTCCATGGAAAACCATGGCTATCAAATACACCCTATTTTTTTTTTCAATAATTATTCAACTGCTTCATCACTCTGAAAATCTCCATTTGCGGATGATCCATGTGAGCACAAATCAAATTTCAAAGTAATCTGTATGAGGAGGACAATCAAATTCTGCCGCTTCAAATTTCTCCATATGAGCACAGATTAAATTTCGCAATAACCTATATGAGCACAAAAAATTTCTGCAGCCTCGCTGCATGGAAAGTTGCATCAAGTATGAATATTTTATCAAATCCTTGAGCATTTTGTCTTCTACAATTCTATACAAAATCATCAAGTTTATTGTGTTTGCAATAATTAATTTCTTTCTTCTCCTTTGTTTCTTGCTAATGAATGAGTGAAATCAAATACACATGGAGATCTCGCAGGAGTCTGTCAGTGATTGAGGAGAGAGAGGTGGGAGG
>CAIGRF010229638.1:17217-31708 GCA_903798235.1 Fraxinus ornus | reverse complement strand
CACGCTTTATATATTTTTTAGAACACTGCTCAAAAGTGCCACCATCTTCAATCACCAGATCTACACTTCCCTCGTCAAAATTCCAGCACCAAAATCAAAAAATTGAAAAATTCTGCTTATTTCACAATCATCACACCATCATATCCACAAATTACAACTAACCCAAACTTGAAATGCTTGAACGTTACCTTGAACAACAGCAAGAAAAAGAAAAGAAAAAGGTTTTTCATAATTTTTTTTATCATACAAAAATCATATAATCGACATCAAGAATTTGGTTCTTTTACAGGTGAAATTTCCCAGTAGGAACTCGCCGGCAATAGTGACGTTGATACGGTGGAAATGTTCAACCACATCCACCATATAGCTATGTAGATAAGTGTGATAATAACTATGGTCTATGATTTGACTTGTTAGAATTTGGGGAACCTACAAAACAAGCAAAAAAGGCGCAAAAATTAGAAAAAAAGTTCATAGCCAATTTCTAATCTTTCATTATTGTGGGGTAACTGCAATTGCATCTCAATTTCAAATGGGTCATTGAAATTCAATTGATTATACTTAGGGCAATAAATTTATATTTTTAATCAATTAAGTCAACTTTTTAAAGTCCATTAAATTGATAGACCAAAAATTGACATGATAGCATACATAACTTAAAGTTTTGCCATGTTACTAATTCCGTCCATCAAACCATGCAAAGCGTGTTAGAGTACGCATATGCTAATCTCGATGTTAAAATCATATCTCTATACGGAAGATTTGTCATCAAGTTTAACACGTTCCTTCAAAAGTATACAAGTTAATGCGAAAAATCATTATAAATCTCGTACTCCATTGTGAAAGCTGTGTAAATCGTACACTAGGGAGTACACAAATTGAAATTGATAAGTAGATGTATAAATATTAACATACTAAAAATCTAAAACAAATTTTTTTTTTCCTTTTGGCAAGATCTCAAAATCTAAGAATACAAATATTAAACATAAAAATTAACAAAAAGTAAACCGTAGTTTGTCAAGCGAACAAAAAAAAAAAACTCGTATAGTCATATTTTAATTATTCGGATTAGATGGTATTGCCTTTATATGAAGAAAAAAAAAACGTCATTATTATAGTAATCCAAGTTCACGTTTAGAAAGTATAATTAACTTATACTGACAATATAATATAAGACGAGACGAAGACGAAGGTGATGATGTTTTGGATGGGGGCAAAGTGAGCAAAAGCTAAAGATGTAGTTTGCATATTCAGATTGCACAACCTACAAAGAATATGGTTCGTTAATTGCTTGTTCGTTTGTGAAGAAGTTTTGGCCAAACACTCCATTCAACATATTTCTATTCCAATTTACTGTAGCTTACGATAACACACACTACAAATTATAATTATCTTTTCACCACCCTTCCCACTTGCATATAATTTATGTGCAATACTTATATTTCTTTTTGAAAATTCAATTTAAATATAAATATTTCGAAAAAGACGTTGCGTTCACAATCATATTCATATTCGATTCTTTTCTTCTTCTTCTTCTTCTTCACTGCAACCTACTACGCATGGAGAAAGATGGGTTCTTGAACAGTGTAATCTACTTTCAGTTTCTTCTGTGGAAACCTGCAAATTGAGAGCGAATTCTTATACTTAAAAGAGGGTTTTCTCCAGTATTGTGAAAGGTTGATGTTCCTTCGTTTATTTTTCTTCTTTTCTTTTCTTATTAATACAAGTTTTATCAGTTTATACACATGTACGTGTAGAGTGAGTTGGCTCTAGCTCTTTTTGTTTGTTTATTCGTGTGTGTATACTTATGTTTGACTATGCATCAAGAATCAGTTGCTCTTTCTGATTTGGTGTCTACTAGCCAAAGACAAGTGCTTTAGGCAGTTTGATTGGTTGTTTTTTTATTTTCATAATAGAGAAAGGTGTTCGTGAAAACAGGAGTTCTAGTAAACTTTTTTCTTTATTGTTCTTTTCATGGAAATAGGAGAGGCAAGAGTTCTAATAGTAGTGTTGAATGCATTTTGGGACTACGAAATGTTGGGTAAGGTTTGAAATGGATTAGATTTTTCCGTTGTGTGTTGGAGCAGAGTTTTATTTTGTGGGTGTTTTTCGTGAATCTGTTGTCCTCTTAAGCAGGCGTGTTGATTATCATCTCTTCTGCATTTTTGGATGCTTTAGCTTGTCAAATGACAGATTCTTTATTATAAGACATGGATTTCTGGAGTAAAGTGTTTTTTATTCAATGTTAGAAATTAAAGACAGTGCTACGGTGATAAACTCAGCAAGGCCCTTTTTGTTCCCTTGTCCAGTAGACTAAACACTGCACAAGAATGGGGTTCATCGTGAATTTTATAGGGTTTTTTGGTTAAACTTTATATGCTTTAGCAATGGAAACAAGTCTATCTAATTCTTTATTTGTTTGTTTCCTTCCTCCAAAATCACATGACACGGACTATTTAAATGAAAGTAGCACAAACCCCTGACCTGGCTGCGGAGAATATACGGATTAAACTGAGCAGTTCTGTGGTGACATTATCTTCTTATGGAAGTTTCTGGTATTTACTGATATGCTATTTATATTTCTCATAGCTTCTGCTGCCAATAATCAAAGCGATGCATCTGTTATGTTTAGTCAAATATGAACATATTAAGTATCAAGCAACTGTATAGAATTTGGACAAGTTCTCTGTTTGAAACTCTAGTTTTATTGTTCAATAGTTGTCCCCTTCTCTTTTCTCAGGATTTAAGTTCAAGTTTCCATGTTTTCATAGTAAATCAAAATGTATTTTTTGTATGATTTATTTAATTATCAAATTACGGTAGTGGCTCATTCAGTTCTATTGACAAACAGGTAAAACAGAATGAATTCTGCATCGACACAATTTGTTCCGTCAAGAAGGATGGGTATATGTGAGTCTATGCGCCAAATAGGCATGTGGAATGATTATAAAGAAAATAACTGTCTGGACACACCTCCGCCAGTTATTCTGGAAGTCGACTCTGGATTTGGCAACCTGGTGCAGTTTGTATTATTTATCCTTTGCATTCATTGCCTTGTGTTCTTTTGACATATATTTATCAACTTGTGTGTTATATATGTCCAGTCAGAGGATACTTCACATGGAACAGTAGGACCTTCCAATAAATATGATCAAGAAGTGAGTAAAACGAATGATAAGGTAAAGACAGTGTTACTTTGTTGACTTTTGTATGGTTAGTGAACATATATTCTCATATCAACTGCTATTTTTTCTTTTTGTATAAACCTTTTCCTTTGTATTTACTGGGGTCCTTGAATGACACAAGCAATCCGTTCACATACTTTTAACCATTTCGTGGTCCATTTTCATTGTTTTGAAGCAAGGCACATATCCTGAATCTAAGTTATTACAATCCATAAGCCTGCTCTGACAAGTTTATTTGTATTGAATTTGATATACAAGGCAAATGTCTATCATGTATTGGTACCTTAGATCACTTATCAGTGATTTGACTAGTCTAAAGAATTGCAGCTGAATAATGTATTCATATTATTCCTATAATTTTGTTGGTACTCTGAAGAGCACAGCTACTCATAATATGAAATTTTTTCTTTATGTTTATAATGAAAAATATTAACATGAGACGTGCACTTTAGTGGGCACACACATAGATGTTTAGAAAATGTAAAAAGAGAATCTCATGAAGTTTTTATGGTTGCCAGTATGTGGCACTACAAGAACTTTTTACCTCTTACTGATCTAAGCGCGGAGTTTGTCAGTGAGTAATACTATGAATATCAGTTTTCACCAATGCATATAATCCTGACTGAGATCCAATCTTTAATGTTTTTCGAATTTTGTTTGTCCTTCAGACAAATCCAGAAGTCCACTTTCATATTTTAACTCTCGTTGTCAGCATTTAAAATAATAAATACATGTCCAAAATTGTTGACAATGGAGTTTGATTTGTAGCAACTGAGACGCCTAGCCCAGAACCGGGAGGCTGCTCGCAAATGTCGTCTGCGGAAAAAGGTATGGAGACAGTTACAGTATATACCCTTATGTGAAATCGGATTTCTTATTGTTATTTCTTCCTTACTAGAAAAATATTTGTTGTGTAACTTTTAGGTATTCAAACTATAAATTGGCTCTATACTTTTTTGCAGGCTTATGTTCAGCAATTAGAAAATAGTAAATTGAGACTTATGCAGTTAGAACAGGAGCTTGAACGGGCTAGACAACAGGTAAAGAAAGAATGTTAGATATTCTCCACATCATTGTTTTTCTACTTCTCTATCCATTCCCGCGGAGATATTGAGCAATACTTTTCAGTATCCATCTCCTTTTTTCTTCAAAGGGAAAGACATCTAAAACAAAAATGTTTTGCTGCAGGGACTGTATATAGGTGGTGGATTAGATACTGGTCGGCTAGGCTATTCAAGAACTACAAACCCAGGTTTGTAGTTTTATCCGCCACCATTGCCCTAAATTGTACCCTTTTGTACTCAAAGTTGCAATAACCTGTTGATTACACATATTCAGAGCTAGATTTCTTAGGTAGTTTCATGCTCCTTGCATTGGTTATCACAATCTGACTAGAAAAATCATAGTTAGTTTTGTATGGAGAGTTAGAAGTTTGTTGCGGAGATTTGTACCCATATATAGATTCTCTGTGTCCATTAGATTGTCTGACTGGGTAATGTTAATGTATATCTTGAAAATGAGAAATGCAAGCTAAACAAATAGCTATACCAGAGCAGTTTCATATCCAAAAAAATATGGGCCATTTTTCATAGAACAGGTTTTTAAAAAAATAGCATTTGGTTCTGCAAGAAACGGTGAGAAATTTTCTTCCGCTTTGAAGTTATGTTGCAGTAAATGAATCCAAAAGGTGACATTTTTTTCTAAAAGTTGACTGCTGATATAACTTCTAATACAAGGGACTGCGTTTTATTTTGATTTAGTTTCATCGTTTGACCTTCAAAAGTCTCTTTCGCTTTCAAGACACTTTAAGTTCTTCTCTTCAATTTCTCGTGCCTGCAATCAGCTTTGTTGTTGAACTCCAGGTATTGCTACATTTGAAATGGCGTATGGACGCTGGGTGCAAGATCAAAATAAGAAAACTGCTGATTTGAGGAATGCTTTGTGTTCTGCCATTACAGATTTGGAATTGAGCAGTTTTGTTGACGATGGCATGAACCACTATTTTGATCTCTTTGCTATGAAAGAAACAGCTGCAAAGGCTGATGTATTGTACCTTATGTCTGGCATGTGGGAAACATCAGCTGAACATTTTTTATCGTGGATTGGGGGCTTTCGGCCATCAGGGCTTTTAAAGGTAATGCATACTTCTCTCCAGAGTCGAGATTGTGATGCACTGCTTATCTTTCTTTTTCCTGATTTAAATAGAGGGCAACAGGTTCCTAGAATAGTTACTTAAGATAGAACTATATGATTCAAAAGGAAGTTGTCAAGATCCAAAAGTTCGTAGCTAGACATATTGGATCATTTCTTGTAAATTTGTTTTCTATCTGATCGTATTTAGATGTATCAAGAACTGATTTGAAAGATTGAGTTGCTATGGCCAGGATTTCTACGTGCAAAATACCTTTTGTCAATCTTCAGAAAACCAGTTCCTCATCTCGATCATTATCCTCTCCCAATCTTGTTATATTACTCTAATGAGTTAGGGAAGGTATTCTTAAATCACCACCTTCACTGTTTCTCCCTTCTCTTTTTCCTTGTCATTAAAATCAACTTTTTATTATCTATATCAGCTGGCCTCAATTAATGATGGCGTTTATATGCAAAAACCATAACAAATGTACCATGGATTACATGATCTCCATACTTTCTACAATCGGTTAAATATTAAAAGATAAAAGTTGTGTCCGCTCAATTTATGGGACTTTTGAAAATGATAATCAAATTGTTCACTAAATGTTAGATCCATGATTCCCCTAACATTATATTTATCAACAGGTTCTCATGCCACATCTTGGCCCCTTAACTGAGAAACAACATTTGGATCTTTCTAAACTTAGACAATCATGTCAGCAAGCAGAAGATGCTTTGTCACAGGGATTGGAGAGACTCCACCAAATTCTCTCCGAGAATGTAGCAGATGAACTGGGGGAAGGGAACTACCTCCCGCAGATCAATGCTGCATTGGAGAAATTAAAAGCTATGGTGAGGTTTGTTGGCCAGGTAATATACTATATGTTTTGACCTGATTTTCTGATTTAAGAGATATTTAGTGTGCTATCCTTTTTCTTGACATCGACATGGCGGGAACAAACATAACTGTGAATATTAACTTGTTTTATATCATGATATGCTGCTTCATGCAGTAGTCGTTAAAAAAGTGGTGTCAAATACTTTAACATTGGTAGATATTTCAAAGGGACTATGGGTGTGGAAATAACCATCTCTAGAGAACTGATTACTTTTTCACTCATTATGTGGCCTAATTGTGTAAGCTTAACCAAAATACCTTTATATGTTGGATTGATTTAAAGGATTTATGCCCACAGAAACCTAAGCTTGTTTGAAAAGCCGTCTAAAATTAGCTCGACTTGGGGAATTTTTCTTACTAAACAACTGGCTTTCCTGGAAGCATTTGATGCTTAGCCTACCGCTTTAATTTGTGGATCCTTTGCAATCCTCATTTTGGTAGAAACTTGGGAATTTTTATAACTATCACATTGCACAAGTGTATGTACTCTTCTATGCCTTTTTTTCCTGGGATGATGTGTATGTAATGGTCGATGTCTACAACTCTAAATCTAGGATGTCTATGCAAAACTCGCTACAATGGTCAAACATTTTTTCATTTTTTGGTGTTCTGTGAACAGGCAGATCATCTTCGCAAAGAAACATTGCTACAGATTTCTCACAACCTTACCACTCGCCAAGCAGCTCAGGGCCTCCTTGCTCTAGGGGAGTATTTTCAACGTCTTCGGGTTCTAAGTTCTCTTTGGACTTCTCGTTCTCGTGAATCTTCCTAATATGCAACTCATGCTTCATCAGCTAAATCTGCATATTGCTTAGTATACGTATGAAAATTAGCTGCTGCCATTTTTTGATCTTCCTATGATTGAGAAGTAAATATGATTAGTTAGTCTATCAAGAGGAAGTTTGCAAATGCTCTTTCGTTCTCTTTTATTCCGATTACTTATCTTTTTCTTTGCTTATTTTGATGATGGATAAAACTAGATGATTATGCATTTTTGTATGCCTGTTGCAAGTCTGTAGAACTCATTATGTAAATTTACAGACATCAAAGTCTTCTTATTTAAGGTATCTTTATGAATTAGCATACTTGCTGGTTTCTGAGTGCTTCTGATTACACGAGTCTTGAGATGCTTTTAAGTACAACTAAAATTTTAAAAGTTAGCACCACTCGATGATGCTAAATATTGAACTACATAACACGGAGCAATAAACACTTATCACATGGCTGGCATTACTAGACGATGCACACCCATAACAGAAGCAGGCGATAAATAATCTATTGTAATACGAGTTGTGCCATAAACAACTGTAATTGCACAGAAGTCACAGTATTCTTTAAAGACATATTCTTTCTCCCTTCTTTCTCAGTAGGACCAGAAGTTAGTCTGGAGTTTTTTTGGTAAAACGATCCCAAGGACTTCAACATTATCGCTTTCTCACAACTTAGACATGGCATAATCCAGAGCATCAACCAGGAAATCTGCATAAGAATGATCAATCAGACTATGAAAACATATAGAGGTCGAAATGCTTTAAAGTACATACGAATTGACTTGACAGTCCAGAAAAGGGTGGAGTTGCTGAAAAACCAACAAGGTATACAGAATACCTGCATCATCTTTGGTGAAACACATTGGTGGCTTTATTCTGAAAACATTTCCATGAAGTCCACCTTTCCCGACAAGAACACCGAGTTCTACATAAACGAAAAAACTCAAGTATAACAGCTGAATTACATAGGAAATGTGGAAGTTTAAGTTTATCGTTCTTCCTCAGTCAAGTTTCGACTTGTTTTACAAACCTCTAAGCTTTTCAAACAATACTCCTGTTTCTGCTTTGGCAGGTGTCTTCTCTTTTCTGTCTGTAACAAGTTCTACTCCCACCATTAAGCCCCTTCCTCTCACATCTCCAATTACTGAGTAAGAAATTGGAAGAATATTAGTCAATAGTTACATCAAAGTAAAAGTAATGATTTTGGAACATTTTCGGCAATGAGAATCACTAATCAGAAAATCCAAGAGAGGTCTACTCTTCTAGATTGTTTCTTTCTTTTAGGGATTTGGAAACTAGTAAACAAGACTACACACTAGGGTGATTTTCTTTTCTTTGTAGGTAGTCACATAAATTTCTATGTAAGCATGTCATGATAACAAGTTTATCAACCTACCAAAAGTTGAGAGAGCTTATAATTTTGGCTTGTGTGCAAAAAAATCACCTCCAAATTACTTAAAAGATAAAATAGTCACTAGCGTTCCACTAATAAATAGGTAAAGCTGTTAATATGCAAATTATTGCCTAAATTGGCTCATCCTGCAAACAAACATTTCAACAAGTTCTGTAGAAGCCAAAAGTATCAATTTACTGAAGAATAAGAATAATAATTTGCCAGAGTCGCACTCTTAAGCAAAGAGAAGTCAGTGTGAGCTACAATCTATAAAGTTTAATCTTATTTGTGAATTTTCAGATGAAGAAAAGGTCGATGAGAAGAAAAAGTTTAAAAAATGTAAGCTCATAAAAGGTCAATATGCAAAAGTTGTGAATTTAAACCTCACTTTTTCAATTAAATTCAGTTCTACATTAATAAAAACTAATAGCTAAACAAAAGAATATAAAATTTGTGAGGGAAATGTCATATAAAGAAAGTAAATGATAAATTTATAAGATGCTCAGGTGAAGAAAATTACTATCGTGCTTTTTCTGGAGATCATTTAGACGCTGGATCATGTGAGAGCCAACCTCTGCACTATGCTTTTGGCGCTGCTCTTTATCAAGAACCCTGAGAACCGCAAGTCCACCAGCTGAGCATACAGGGTTGCCTCCAAAGGTGTTAAACTGTATTTTTTGAGCCAAAACACTAGCTATTTCGGGGGTTGTTACAACAGCTCCAAGGGGTAAACCATTGCCAATACCCTGTGGAGTATATAAATTCCCATGTCAGGAGTTGTCTAAGATGTAAACTGCACATAGAAAGAAGAAAGTCGAACCTAACAGAAAAACAAAAGAAACTACCTATACGTATATGATACAATCAAATTAGTACCACAAACCTTTGCCATGGTAACAATATCAGGAACGACTCCCTGTGTCTCAAAACCCCAGTAATGACTTCCCGTCCGACCAAAGCCAGTTTGCACCTCATCGGCAATGCAGACACCACCAGCTTTATGAACCATGTCATAAACCAGTTTCAAGTATCCTGGGGCTAATTCAACAGCACCTCCAACTCCCTATAGTTTTCAATATGTAAGAATTGATGGTCAATAGCAGGAAGATAAATCAATTATTTGACATCTGGGATTACATGCAGCAGTGTGACCAGAGTCCAGACTCCAGTTTCATACCATTAGAAAGAAAAGGAATCACCACAAACCTGAATTGTTTCAGCTATAAAACCAGCAACTTTTCCTGAAGTACCATGATCAATGTGATCTTGTACATCTTCGGCGTAACGCCTGGCATCAGAACCAAAGATTCCACGGTATGGGTTGGGATTCAAAACATGATGAATTTCACCCTGCAAAACTTTATAGCAGTTAAAAGAGCATAAGAGAGGATGAAGATAGATATAGCCCCTGTTCGGCTCCATTTTCTAAATCTCATTTTTTTCTTAAATTCATTTTCAATGCCCAGATACATAATGGACAGAACCCTGACATGTCACCGACACAAGAACCATTCTGTAGGGGAAATATTGATTATTAGATCATTAGAAAGAAAAAGTCAATATTATGACAGAAAAAGTTGTAGGGTGTCATGCCAAATTTGTTATATATATACTGTATGAACCTTTTTACACATAAATTTTTTTTAGCACTAGAAGCGCAAAGTACATCCCATATTTGTATTTATACAACAAATATCTGCTCCTCAAATTCAAAAGATATAACTTGCAAAAATTTAAAATCGAAACTGAAATAGTGTAACTTCATTGGAAAACAAGAATGTATAAAAAAAAAGATTTATGCATGATATGCATTTCTTAAGGCAATCAACTGATAAAAAAAAATATACAGGGAAGATAAAAGAAAAAAAGGGAATGAACAGGAAAGGAGAATCTGAAAAGTTTGAAAGAGAAATTAGAATCCAAACACTGAAGTGCAAAATTGGCAGTCCATCTAAAGACAAACCTGTGGGATTGGGTACTTCCATGTGTTAAGTGCTGTCAGTCCAATTGTATTAGAACTCCCACCATGATATGCATTTCTTAAGCCAATCATACCAAGGTTGCCACTGTACAGTCGTGCCATCAACATAGCTAATTCATTTGCTTCGGTTCCTGAATTTACAAAAAACACAACCTGCGATCCAGAAGAATGAAGTTAAGGGATGCCATGGAAAATGTCCTATCAGGAATGTTCAACAGATCAGAAGATTTAGGATGTCACTGTAGTTAACCACATAGATCATTGGTTGATGAAAACTATAAAAAGCTCTAAACGAGCGAAATACCTTCAGGTTTCCAGGCATTTTAGATGCTAAAGCCTCGGCAAAATCAGCTATTGCATGGTGTAGATATATGGTTGTTGCATGCTGAAGAAGCTTGTTTTGCTCCGTTATGGCATCCAAAATATCAGGATGACAGTGACCACAAGAAACAGTAACTATTCCTGCAAATGCATCAAGATAACGCCTTCCACTCTCATCATACAGGTACTGCATTTTCCCTTCAACAATGTTGAGCTGTTCAAATAAAATATGTTAGGAATGTAGAGTATATAATGTGACAGCGTAGATAATGAACTGGAAGACGAAAAAGAAAAAAGAAAGAAGCTAATTGAGTTTAGAGTTGTAAATGAGCCTTCACGGGTTGAGCTTGGAGTTGTTCAAGCTCAGGTTCATATTTCTTGAGAAATTGGCTCATAAAGTGAATTAAAGTATTGCTACAAAGTTAAATATTGTAGATAAAAAAGTTAAAAACAGTACATAACCATAATTAGATGACTTTTGCAAGCCTTTACAATCTATTTCAATCTTTTATTGTTTTTGGCAAGATTTGTTTGCTAAATTGTGCATAAGTGTCAGGCAAGAATGTTATGTATACAGGTGCTTGTCCATTGCCAGAACACACCAAGAAAGAGAGAAATCATTAGTTAGCATTCAAGAAATTCTCTAGTTCTCTTAGAGGTTTGTATAAAGAGTAGAAACTCCCAATCCAATCTTATACAAGCTTTAGATGAGTGGAGATTGAATGTAGGTAAAGATCCACTGGAGTTTTTGTATACCATCTGTCTGAACTTCACCAACCACGGTGGGTGCATTTTGTTGCAAGTTTTAGTCACATACGTTACTTCCAGAATATATCACTTTTTAAGGTAAACTGAATATAGTAATCCAAATTAAAGATTTTCGAATATAGTTTAGCTCATTTGTGGAGCACATCTAAAAAAAAAAAAAAGAGAGAACTCAGAGCAATTCCAGCAAAAGCTAAAATATATCAATCCAAAGAAACTGAAAAAATTCGTTCTCAAAAGTTGCAATTCAGCGCAAACAATTATCATTTGCGATCATCAGCAAAATTATTTTATTTAAAAAGTGCAAAAAAACATCTTAAAAGGAAATTGAAACAGACTGAGAGGAATAAACTACACCAATCAAAAAGTTCAAAAAACTGAAAAAATGGGTAATCAAAAAATAAAATAAAAAAATTGATTCCCAATCCAAAAGTTAAAAACGATCAGTTTCCAATCCATCCCAATACGCAAGTAAAGAAAATAGACTTACGGGTTTTTGATAATAATAGAAAAGAGAAGGACCCAAATACTTCTTGCGCTTCTGGAGGACCTCATCGGCTAATGGACCCTTGTACGGCTTCGGTTGGTAATCGAAACCTGGCAACTCCGGCGGGGCCGAATCCGAGAAGCCCCGGCGCAGGCCAGCATTATAACACGACAACCACTTGGACTTCTTGAACGCTCCAATTGAAAGATTTCTTTGCCACCCCATTAGCCCAATTTACAGAAACGCTCTCGCTACGTGAACGTGAGTATGTATGTATTTATAAGTGGATTTGGTGCGGAGACGAAGAAAATAAATGCAGAATTAGGTGGAACAAATTTTAAAGCTTATCGAGTGACAACTGACAGTGATCAATGATCATACTCAACTGAGAAAAGATTCTAAATGTCTTTGGAAGTATCTTCGAAATTATTTTACCCTCCCTCATTTCTAAACCTATTTTAGGAAATAATATTATTTTATTTACTTAACTAAAAAAAAGTTAAAACTTTCACGTTGTTATATACTGAACTTGTAAATGTAAAATTCAAAAGGCCATTTTTCTTGAAATTTTTTTCAATCAAACACACCCTAAATTCAAAACAAACTACGATTTATAAAATGCAAATGAGAATGATTTACTAGTTTAATTGTGGGCGTGTTCGGTAGAGATTAAAATTGAAAAATTAGTCATTATTGTTGACTTTTATTAAACGAGTGAGACCCAATAACAACCATATTTTCAATTTTAATTAAATTTTAAGTTGTACAGAACATGGCTACGTATGTAGTACCTCACTTCAAATGACCAAAGTGTCCGTAGATATTCTTTTCTTAGGCGTGTTCTGTAGAGATTAAAATTGAAAAATTAGTCGTTATTGTTGACTTTTATTAGACGAGTGAGACCCAATAACAACCATATTTTCAATTTTAATTAAATTTTAAGTTGTACAGAACATGGCATGTATATGGACCCTGTCTGGGAATGATTTTGGAACTCAAAAATTGATTTTTTAAACGTTGCACTCTGACACAGCAGACACAACATACAGCCCCTTTCACCAGATTTGCGTCCGTTGCACTTTTCAACAGTAAAAAAAAAACAGTTTTGGGAGATTTTAATCTCTCCCAGACGAGTTCATGGTAAAGATACATCTAAAATAATAAAAAATAATAAAATTGGCAAAAGTGGAAATAACTAATCATAATTGTGTTACCATTTTATTTGAAATTGCATAATAAACATAAATATTTCGTTCAAATATAAATTATTTTTCTATTAATAGGTGCATAATAAATTTTTAGAAAAAAAAAATCCCTAATAATGTCAGGGAGTGATCTGTGGGCATTATAGTACGAATCAAAATTGCAGGCTGTCTTTTGTAATCATATTTAGGGGGTGGGGCTTTTATTTGTCAATGATTTATAGTAATAATGATAAGATTGTCTCTATCAAAAAGATTCCACTTACAAGATATTGATTTTAAATACGCTTAAGAATGACTGAATAAATCTAAGTGTACGTAATAATGATTGACAATCTCCTAATATATGATGTAGAATTTTTTTATTTTTTTTTTAAGATTGATGAATATAATAATGTCAAATAGTACGTTGTCAACCAATGTTGTACATATAGCATGATTCATAGAGACGTGCTTCTATTATTGTTGCAGTTTTTAAACTTGAGAAGCAAGATTAAAAGGGGATAACTTAGGTTCGTGAACTCTTAACACTTTTATTCATCAAACGAAGCCCATGTGTTGGGAGCAATTTGGACAAATTTTAATCCATTTTTTGATCGTTGCAAATGTATTGGTCCCATTTGTGCCGTTATTTTTTACTCCATATGAAACAAAATACCAAAAAATTCCATTTTCAAAAAAATATTGAATTAAATGTTAAAGGGGCATATTGGTCATTCCACTTGAAATTGATCAGTGATTGTGGTTGCTTCTACTCTATAACTATATGATTTTTACGTATAAATTTAATGAAAATTTCTCCCAGACAAGCGCTAAAGATAAAAATCAAGATTAACCAACACAAAATGTAAATTCTTTAATTTATTTCTCCCTTCTAAAGAATTTCATCATATCAAATCAAGAAATCGAACTAAGCCTCTGTTTGGTACAAATTAAAATCTGATTTTAATTTCAAGTCAAAATAAACAATTAATTTTAACCACATATTTTATGGGACCTACAATTTTTCAACCACACATTCCATCAACTTTTATCAAAATCTTATTTTAATCTACAACGAACGAGGCTAAGTCCGCGTTTGACCCTCATTTTCTAAAACTTATTTTCAATCACATTTTTTTGGACCAACAATTTTTATCAACTTTTCAATCATAAACAGAGGCGGAGCCGTACTAGGCCCAGGGTGGGCACAGACCCACCCTGGGCTTTTGGGAAAAAAAAAAAATTTTGGGCTCAAAATTTTTTTTTTATTTTTTTATTTTACCACACACCTATTTTTCAATAAATATTTAGAATATACTATGCAACTTTTTTTTAACCATAAATACTGTTTTTCTATAGTAAAATAGAAATGTG
>CAIGRF010229553.1:0-17471 GCA_903798235.1 Fraxinus ornus | reverse complement strand
CCCTAATATTTTCGGCCAAATGGAGTGGATTGGTTTTTTTTATTTGTGGCCCCTAAAAAATTGAGGCTAAAGGCTTAAAATTACGAAATGATCTTTTTTATTTAATTAATTTGTTAATTTTTTTAGAAAAAATAAAATAATTTAATTAATTCAATAAAAAAATTATTTAGTTTCGGTTCTTGGTTTAGACTTGAGACCTGACCCAAACACACCGGTTCTCGATTCGAGTATCCGTTCGGGTATTTAACTTATGAAGAACCGCTCGATTCAGTTCGATTCGATTCGGGACTTTTGGACACTCACAATTAGTGATTAGAACCCACCGAAGTGACAGTTATCCCATTGCCAAATTGACTCGTATTAATGGGATAAACAGCACTAATCAACTCATTTTGAATATTAAGCAACACTAACAACTATGCTAAAACATTAAAACAATTTTTCAAGCTTTTTATTGGTTTCAATTGAAAACTAGAAACTTCATAAAATAATTTACTATGCCCTTGTTTGGTTTGATAACAGTGAAATAAATGAAACTTAAAAGCAAAATGAATAGTTTGAGAATGACTAGAATATAAGCATGTTTGACTTGGCTTATTTCTAAGGAAGAAGCAAAAGCTAAGCCAATTATACTCATAACTGTTTTCAAATTAAAAAAGCTCTTAGTTTCTTTCCAGGCTTGCCATGGACACCTACCCATTTATTAATAGATATTTTTGTATATGTTAGTCTTGATGAGCTAAGGATGGTAAATCAGTATTATATTTTCTATATAAAGGGAGTTCTCTAACAAGAGACTACGGTTTTTTCAAAAACACTCTATTTTTTAAATAATAAGAAAGCTGGCCATGGAGCTTAAAGGAGTGTTATAATTTCTTTCTTTGTTCTTTTTTAATCCGATTTATAGTATGTGCATGTATTTTGTAAAATCAAAATTAATTACCAAAAATCAACTCTAAGAAGGTAAATTACTTTTGTTAAGAAAATTGTGTTATTCAAGCTTCTGCTACTCCTATTTTCATATTTGGTTTTGTTACGTTTTATTGTAATTGGCTATTTTTTTAGAGAAAATAAGAGTTATAAAAGTAAAAAAGTTATTTGGGAGGTTGTATCAGTCAATTAGGAGTCTTTGGATTCGAATATAGAACAAAGAGAAAAAGTAGCCTGAATTATGCTAGTTGGCCACCTCTTGAGCACAGGCACCACTATGGAGAAATCAACACAACCATTATCGCCACTGGGGCTAGCTCACCACTCGAGCGTAGGAGTCACCACTCGCCTAACGCCTGGCTAGCTCTCGAGTTGCGGTGACATTCAAGAAAATTCTGTTTTACAATTTAAACATCTTTTTGAGTCCTAAACAACCCCCAAACATCTTGTACTATATATATTCAAGTTATATTTTTTCCATACTAGTGGTTGATCATTATATTCTTCCTAGAAAACATATTTTGGAGATCCTACATCAACATCCTCCTCCTTGCGATCCTATCAGTTCAGTCATCGCCTACTCCTTCTAATCCTATAGGTCAGCCCCTAGTCTCTTTCAAAGTGCTCAAAGTCAGCTAAGGCTAAGGTTCAATGTTTTTTGGTTGCTGCTTTGTCCCTCATCACCCTAAGAGAGGACGGAGTTTGNGAATCGTTTCGATTCGCTTAAGACAAAAATGGCCCTTGTCACCTTAAGAAAGGACAAAGTTTGCGTTCTTTCCTACGCGAGTCTTGTTGTAAGGTGGAATGCTTTCCTATTCCTACATTGGGATCAATCGACCACAATTTGAAAACATCAATCCAAATTCTCAAAAACACCAAACCACCCACTTCGTACAATCTATTAGAGTTCTGAAGATCGAGAAAGGAAATTGGAGTTTTGGTAGGATAAGAACGATGAGTTATTGGTAATCCATAGGAAATAGACGATTTCAAAAGGTTAGGAGCTAGTGTAGGAGCACGCAGTCTATGAGGGCCTTGATGATTACATGAAGTAGGTCGGGAGTACTAGGAGTTAGTCGAGTTTGGACCGTAATTTAAGTCAATTTATCTATAGTAAATTTTACTGGCTTAGGCTTTAAGTTTTTTTATCCTTTGCGAAGGGTTTTTTCTCCATAATCCATTATTGGTGTTATTTACTTTATGAAAATTACAAACTAAGACAATTCAAATAGGTTAGATTTGCATGTGAATTCATATTGAGTAAATAATTAAAGTGACATGTTGCTTTAAATATTGATAAATTTAAATTCCGCATAAAACACGTATTCAACCCCTTATAGGTATTAGTTGGATCGAACTTCGATATTTCAATTGGTATTAGAACTTAAAATCGATCCTAGACCCACTTTATTTAGCTGAGTCAGCCACTAAACATTCATCCATATTTTGATAGAAGAAATTATGCTTACTGGAAAATGAAAATGAGAGTTTTCTTAAAATCTATGGATGTTTGATTTAGGGTTTCTATAGAAAAATGATAGACCACCCTAGATACAATTGTTGCAAGTGTAGTTAACCCCACTGAGGTTTCTAATTGCTCTAAAACTAATTTAAATGAGTGTAACTGAAATAGTAAAAGGCGTCATGCCCTGTTTATGGTTGTGTACACCAAAGAGTTTAGGAAAGTATCTATGTGTGAGGCTATCAAAGAGGTTTGAGATATTTTAGAGACCACACATGAGGGAACCAAGATTGTTAAGAACTCCAAATTGCAGATGTTGACCACTAGATGTAAAGAAATTAAAATGAAGGATGACGAATCATTCGATGATTTCTACACAAATTCTAATGACATAGGTAACTCTAGCTTCAAACTAGGTGAGAAAATTCCTGAAACTAAGATTGTTTGAAAAGTTCGTAGATCCTTACCTAAGAGGTTTAGACCTAAAATCACAGCTATTGAAGAGAGCAAAGACTTAGATACAGTTAAGATTGAGTAACATGCGGATCCCTTCAAACCTATGAGCTCTTCATATTTCAACCAAATAAGAACAAGTCTATAGCCCTAAACACTGCTAGAGAGGAAGAATATGACTCTGCTGATGCTGAGACCCTTAATGATGATGAAATAGCTTACTTCACTAAAAAAGTTTGAAAAGTCTTTGTAAATAAGAAAAAACATCAAGAGAGATATAGAGGCTCCCCCTAGTGAGTTTAGAATAGACAATCGTAAGAAGACCAATACTAGGATGTTTAGAAAGAAATCTCAGTCAATTAGATGTCATTAGTGTCAAGATTTTGGCTACTTTAGGAATGAATGCCCCAACAATAAGAAAGGTATTGGTAAAGCTATGAATGCTACTCTTACTAATGATGAGTCTAACTCAGGCAATCAAAACTCCAATTCCGATGGTTATAACTATATGGCTTTTGTTTTTAGGATTAGGAGTGAATCTAATAAGGAGAGTGAGAAGGTTGAGGATGTAAAACGAAGTGAGCGCTTCGATGAAGATTCTAAAAAATGAGGAAAATATTTGTGAGGCTTGTGAATAGTTATTCCACGAGAGTCTTAAGATTAAAAAGATCAATAGAGTCATCCCTAAGAAGGTTAATGAACTTGAGCGAGAGAGAGACTTATATCTGACCTTCAGAAGTCTAACAAATGCCTTAGAGTATCTCCAAGAGATTCTTTATTTTTAAAGAGTATATTCTATCATTTGGAGAGCATCTATAAATTTAGAGAGTTAAAATTTTGAAATACTCCAACAAACGAATTATATATCACACTTAATTTTATTACTCCCAAAAAATATTTGTTATTTATCTTTATTTTTATTTTAATTANTTATCTTTTATTTTAACTAGCTTTTCTTTAGATTATTTTATTATTTTCTTACATTAAAAATTGAAACACTTTGAATACATTTAATTATAGAGAGCGAGTTTGGCTCTCCAAACCCACTCTCTAAATTAAAATGTTAATCTAAAGAGTCTCTTGTAGCATGATTTTAAATGTTAACTCTTTAAAATAGAGAGTATCTCATGTTTAAATAGTCTCTTGGATATACTCTTAGTAAGCTATATGTTGTGAATAAAACCTTGGAGACTAAGGTTAAAACCCTTATGAGCGATCTTGAGAAGTCCACTAATAGACTTAGTGGGTTAAGATTAGTCATGAGAACTTAGAGGCTAAGGTTAAAACTCTAACAAGCGACTTGGAGAAATCCAATACTCAACTCCATTCCTTCTTGAGTGGATCTCAGAAAATTGATAATCTTTTAAGGTTGAATAAGCTTGTTGGGAGTAGGAAAGGTCTAGGATATAAGCAGATTAATCATAATGATGCTCGTTCTTCTTGTACCACTTTTGTCCCTGCCACCAACCAGCCTAGGTATGTTTCAAATCTGGAACCCAAGAACAATGGTATCTTAGGACAGAGGCCTGCTAGACATCGTGCGACAAACCATCGTAGAAATCAATATCAGCAGCCACATAGATTTGTACTTAAGTTTATCCTTGCGTGTTACAATTGTGGTGAGTTAGGACACATAAGACCGAGGTGTCACAAACGAATAGGAATAAAAGTCGAAATTTATCTAGTCAAGCTGAATTCCTAATCAAGTTAGTCACTTGACTGAAATGTTGACATAGTTGACTAGGATTAATTCTGCTTCTAGGAAAGTCTGGGTTAAGAAGAGTGATCTGAGAGATTATAAATCTAATCATGGTACTCTTGAAGGTATGAGTATTGGTGTACCTCAATTAGTAGGTATTTTGGTGCATGCGTGTGCAAGTTCATTCATTATTGCATGTATCTTATTATTTGTGTTTTCTTTTTTGGTTTATTTTATTTTATTTTTTAAAAGTTGAGAGACTAAAGTGATAGAATTTTTTTAAACTATAGCACATTAATTGATTTACTTGAACATGTTAGTTGTGACCAAGTATGAGTACAACTAATGATATGTAGCGTATTTTCCATTGCTTTGTTTAGGTTTTATATGGATTACTTGGTATAGGTTTCTTCATGTACCATTTCCACTGTACACATCAAGATCTTGTGAGCGAATCTTGATTGTGTGTGAGACTTGGAATGACTGTCATTTGTATGATGAGGTAACCTTGAACATAATTTGACCTTTAACTAGTTGACCTAAACTTTTATATATTCCCTAAAAGGAAAGTTTGATTCATTGTAGTGTGGAATGAATTGAATGGGATGGTAGTGGATGAGAAAGGAGAAATATGACCTAATCGGTGGCGGAAGGGGATGACAATAGTTGAAAACTGTGTGGGAGGGGAGGGTGTTGGAGATTGAAATAGTAATATACTAATATGGGTAACACAAATGTTATACTATAAATTAAAAAATAAGTAACAAAGTAACATATATGTTGTTCTACAAGTATCACAGTAATATTCTTGTTATTAATGTAACTTCACTTTTAACATAAAAGTGTAAAATTGAAGTTTTGATTTGAATATAATATAACATAATATGTTAACTTTTGTGAATTAATTTTAAGTAAAATAGTATTCAAATAAAAAAAATTTGAGGCACGTGTTAAAATTCAAAAATTTTAAAAAAAATTGAGGGTATTTTTTAGTCTTCCTAATGCCTGTTTGACGTCCTTTCTTTTTTGTGTTTTAATTGTACAATAGATATAAGGCCATTACTCAATTAATGATGTCATTTCAGCTTCATTTCATGGAAAAAATTATATCTATCTTGCTTGTGCTCCTGAGTACCCCAAAAGTATTTGTTATTGTCAAACAATTACGGTTGGTTGTTTACGGTTAGTTGTTTGGTATATTGAGAACGTTCGATTAATGGCAGAAATGAAAATTTCAATTCAAAAGTTGGTTGTAAATCGGAAGAATTGATTGCTTGTCAACAATCCTTGCAATTTTAAATTAATATATTACTATTTGAGAAATCAAAACGCATTAAAATGGGGATTTTAAGGCTGTCAAATAAGGGCTAAAAGGAATAGGGTAGTTGTCAAATTTTCCATTTTTTACTCTATTTACGATACATTGAGCCTCAATTGGACTTACTAGGGCTGTGCTTCAAAAATGAATTTCAAAGTGTAAATTATCGAGTAAATTTTGTTATTTTACTTTTATGCTTCATATTTTGAGCTATAAAACTGTTGATTATTCTAAAAGGTTGAACCCCAACTTTGAGGGTCTCCCACCATCCTGTCCCTAGAGTATCGTGGAGGAGGTAAATCGAGGGGATGTGTCTCGACAGGTCATGGTACAAGAGTTGTCATTCTGGTGCCCACAAAGAGTCAAATTTCAAACTTTGTTAGAGGCAGGAATCAAACCCTCACACTGTGGCTGCCAGTTCAAGTGAGACCACCTCACTCCTGTCATTTGCACCACTGAACTATGCCCCAATGGTCAACTGTTGATTATTCTAAATACATGTACAAATCATTTGACTTTCAAAGATTTTCATTTAAGATAGAATTCATTTAGATTTAGCTCGATACTGAAAAGTTTTCAAAAATGATTTGGAGGTTCGATCTCCACCACTCCCTTCCCCCCTCCCCCATATAATAAAAAGTAATTTTGAATGAATAAAAAAGTTTCAATTGAATGCAACCCTCTAAAACAACTTATTGTGCATGTTCAGGGCAGCTCGCTTTATACTCTATTTACATATTAATTGATCCTACATTGAGCTAATTTAGGGGTGGGGTAGGGGTACTTTGCCTTGGGTATCTTGAAAGCCTAAATGAATCGATTTTTAATGAAAAATGTACCATTGGTTCTATGATAAATTAAAAAAGAACCAAACTGGATAGGAATGTAACAGATTTTATATTTGTAATTCAAATTTTCTTATCTCACTTTCACTCTTTTATGTTCTAAACAATAAAACTATCGATTATTCTAAAAGCATATTAAATCATCTAAATTTAAAATACAATTAATTGAGAATTATAAAAATGAAAATACACTTTTGAAATCGAATCAATATTTAGTTTTCTAGCTAGATCTAAGATGCCGACCAAAATTGGCCTTTCTCAATTCTAAAACACAAATTGGACCTGTTTTAACTGGATTTGGATCAAAATCAGTTAATTCAGTTCAATTTGGTTCGGATTAAGTGGTTCTAGGTAAAACACTAATCATTGAGCTCTTTCGGGCATTGTTTCTGCTTGCTTATAATGGGATCCACTGTTTTTTTCCCCTTCTAGACAATAATTTGTTTTCTTTTCATTTTCCTCTTTTTTTATTTTACTTAATATATATTGGCTTTGCATCTTCATAATTCTTTTTGCACATGAAACTTAGTGTTGCTCAAGTTATTTGCTCTCCAATTACTCTTATTTCCTACAAAGTAATAGACTATGATCCTTTTGTTAATACCAGGGGTGTTAAGATGGCAGTACAATAATTAATTTTCTCCCAAAATTTCCTAAGAATGCATAATTTTAAACTAACGGCCAAATTAGAAAGAAAATAAAGATACAAACAAACAAAATGTTTTTATTCAACAATGTTGTTGCGCTCCCTAATGAACTCCGAACAACCCATAACTTCGTGAGAAGCTCGCCACATCACAAAAAAGTCCCATCTAAATAATTATTTGATACTCTCTGTCTTGCAATCGCATGGCTTTGTTGTTTGATGTTCTTGTGGACATTTTGTTGCCCTTGCGATTGCTTGGTATGGATCTTTGTGCAAGGTGTTAACTTTTCATCCTTTTCAACTTGATCCCTAGATTTTTCCTTTCGTTTAGCTCGAGTCCCTTCTTATTTGTAACATGAATCCTTCATCTTTCGATTTCTACACTTTGCCGAACTTAATTGCAAGAATTTTCCAGAAAAACCTCAAATAAATAGCATTAGAACATCTACAATTTAAACTCCATGGTCATGAAGATGCCCATCTCTCGTCAGTTTCATTTGAAGACAAATAGAATTCTGAACCAATGTAATGAGAATTGACTTTTTGTCGCACTAAAAGGTGTATAACAACTCCTCTCATATACCCTTCATCATCCCTGTCAATACTACCTACCACAGTCTAAAAACCGTGCATCCATTCAAGATTTGCTACCTCGACAAAATTGGTTTTTCGAAAGCTCCCATAAGGCTGTCCTTGCACTTTAAAGGACTGGCATTCGTACTTGTCTTGCCTTGACTTCTTGGAGGACACATTCATTATGATGATTTCCTGCCACTGCTCAATTCGCTAAACTTGAAAATCTTAAGGATAAACGAGTTCATCTTTCTTCAACCTCTTGAGGATATTTGAATTTCAGTTAGATTCAGAGCTTCAAAGTTTTGGTGTTCCCCTCTCAAACTATTGCATAGCAGGTAGAATTGCATTTTCGTAAGCCTTCTCTTGCATTAGAGGAAGAAGTTTATCCTGTATGACCGTGTAAATCTTCTCCATTTCAGGATGAGATCTGTCACCCACCAAAAATACATGACTTTTCCCATTCACTTCTATTTGACTAAAACCAGGCACTTTTATCACTTTCCTCTCTTTCATTTTTTTTCTTAATTGTGCAAACTTGTCCCATTTCCCACAGGCAGCATACATATTTGCCAAAAGCACATACCCTCCTGAACTAGCAGGCTCAAGTTCTAATAGCTTATCACCTATGTAGTCCGCAAGTCCAACATCTCCATGCAGCTTGCAGGCACCAAGTAACGCCCCAAGAATGGTACCATCACGTTCACCCGGAGGCATTTGATGGACCACTTTCACAGCCTCATCGACCAGCCCAGCTCGTCCTAGGAGGTCAGTGAGGCAAGAATAGTGCTCAGCCTTTGGTTCCAAACCATAAGCACACCTCATGGAGTCAAAAAGCATTTGACCTTTCTTGACAAGGCCAGCATGACTACAGGCCGACAAGACTCCCACAAAAGTAATTTCATCTGGTTTGTTTCCTGATCTTAGCATCCGTGCAAATGTTTCTAGTGCTCTGTTACCATAACCATGATTGGAATAAGCTAATATCATTGAAGTCCATGACACAATGTCCTTTGCCTCAAGATTATCAAAAGCAATTTGAGCAGAGCGAACATCTCCACTTCTATAATACATGGTGATCAGAGCATTAGTAAGATATGTGTCTAGCTCAAACCCAAGCTGCACAACAAGCCCATGTGCTTGGGACACTCCTAAAGTACTTTCACACGAGATCAGGAGACTGGTGAGAGTTTTTTCATTTGGCCACATGCAGCTGCGAAACATCAGGACAAAGTGCTTGAAAGCTTCATTCTCTTGACAATTTTTGGCATACCCATCAATCATCGCATTCCATGTCACAAAGTTTTTAGTAGGCATCAAATCAAAAAGCTCACTAGCCTTGACCATTTGGCCTTCATCAGCATATGCCGTAATCATTGCGTTCCATGCAGCAATATCCTTATTTGGCATTTGATCAAAGTATCTCCTCGCCAACTCAATCATCCCATTTCGTGCAAGACCCATAACCATTGTAGTCCAAGAAACAACATTCTTCCAAGGCATCGAATCAAACAGTTTCTTTGCTTCATTCATTCTGTTACCATCCAAACAACCCTTAATTATAACATTCCAAGAATACAAGTTAGGTTGAGGCATCATGTAAAAGATTTCAAGTGCCTTGTCAACTTGGTTATTCCCAAAATAAGCACTTATCATTGCAGTCCATGCAACCACGTTTTTTGCAGGCATTTGATCAAAAGCATCCCGAGCTTCGTTAATCAACCCATTTCGAGCATAACCTAAAATTACATTAGTCCAAGTGACAACATTTTTTTCCCTTTTGGGCATTTTATCAAAAAGCTCTCGAGCATCATCAACCTTTCCAATTCTAAAATATCCTGATATCAAACTGGTCCAAGAGAATGCATTCCTCGCTGGCATTTGATCGAAGATTATCTGTGCTTCATCAATTTTACCAGCCTCGACATAAGCATGAATCATTGCAGAATCAGCCACAACGTTTCTTTTACTATCCGGAATTTCTCGGAAAAGCCCTTCTGCTTTGTGAAGGTCGTTGTTTTTGAGATAAAGGGAGATCATGGAAGAATAAGAAACAGCGTCTCGTTCAGTCATTTCGCCGAACAATTTACGGGCTGCATTTACATTTCCTAAACGACCCAATTCACTCATTCGAACATTACAATCGTACGTTAAATTTGAATTTGAGAAAGTGCTAGAATAATCTCGATTTGCAAATTTGGAGGAGATTTCATTGCGTAAAGGAGGGTTATTGTACGAAGTGGTGGTGCCGGTTGTGTAAAGGACATGATGATAGATATATTGTTCTGGACATCGTAAGAAGAAAACGCAGTGCCGAAGTAGAAGAATTTTTTTCACTGCCGTGTTCAGTTTGTCTGATTTGCTGCTTACCATTATCCCCAGTCACGGCGGCGCGTGGAGTTTCGTACGGAAGACTATGTAGAAGGGTACATATTTTGGGGGGAGGGATTGTTTGGTTTCGATTAAAATTCAAACTTTAATCAATAACTAATTTTAACCATATATTTTATGAAATTTTTTAATCATTTATTTCATCAATTTTATCAAAAGTATTAAAAATCTGATTTTAATTTTCACCAAATAGGGGCTAAAAATCACGTTAATATTACCCAAAAAAATAATAATAAGCCCATGTTTGACACACATTATTTCAAAATACATTATTTCAAAGCTTATATTTTCAACTATACATTTTTCAATAAAATAATATTTTTCATCACATCAATAATTTTTCCTTACTTTTTAACCACATATTTCTATCATATTACTATTTAAAATACATTTTTTCCTCAATAATATCTATCAAACACACTCTAAAATTAGAAAGTCAGGGTTGTGCATACAGATATGCGAGGTGGGGCTAGTCCCTCATTAGCTGAGATTGCCTGAGAGGCAAGTCGAGTTGGGAGTTTTTCATTCTAGTCACTAATCGGTTCATGCATATTAACTTGTCGAATCATTCAAAAATCTAGAAAAAAAAATGAATTTTTATTTGAAGAAAAATAAAAATAAAAATAAAAATGTGTGCACGGCCGCCTTGGGATGAGCTGCTAAAACTAGTCAAGCCTCATTTTCTTCAAGACCCGTGCTTGGATCCCTCAAAGTGAGATAGGCTGGCTCCGTTGGTGGTTCGGTCCATTTTACATCCATGTTTTATTCAACGCTTGATGGGTACTCAATCTACTTAATTCTTGTTAGATTCTCATTATTTTTAAAATACATTTTTCTTTCTTTTCTTTTCAATCAAACATTTTTCAATAAAATAGGAATGATATTATTTATCATTATAATGATGAAACATGAGTGATGTGGCAGACTACGTAAAATAATGAGATTGTGCAGTTTAATTTTTATGATAGAGAAATGAGGATAGAGAGAAATGTAAGGGATAATGATTGTCACATCATCGATGTTTCTATCACCGTGATGATAAATAACATTACATACAAATCTAAAATTTTTCTTTATTTTTTAACTATACATTCTCAATCAATCTACTACTTCAAAACACATTCTTAAATTATAATGGGTCTCAAATAAACTCTTAGAGTGTTTGATTCACTTTATTTTCCTTGAAAATTGTCATTTTCCCACCAACATTCCTATTTTTGATGTGTTTGATAGACATTTTTCTTCATGGAAAATATTTTTCAACTTTGGTCGTGTGACCATATTTTTCTCAACAACAATGAAAACATTTTCTTTACGAATTGATGATTTTTATTTTCCAAGTAATTCACTCTCTCTTTCTCTATCTCTCATCTATCCACCAATAAAAAAAATTGACAAGTATAATATTTTTTAGGTTAAAAACTAAATCAATCAAACACATTTAATTAATTTTTATATAAATAAGTTTTAGACAATTGTCTAAAATTTATTTTCTTTCCATACAATTACGTACTCGTGATCAAAAGCACCTTTAGTCTAAATTGATAAAAAGGAGTAGAGAAAATTTGAGTAGCACTTGCAGATTTTAACATTTATGTGCTCTTCAACTGGTACTCAACCTACTTAGTCTAAATGTATAAGATTTTTGTTTTATTTAGTGAAGAAATTCTGATTCAATCATATTTCAACACATTATATGTATATAAAACTATTATGCACACTACTATTGTACATAAAGTACAACCGTTTTAAAAATCTCATCTAACTCACTAATATAATCGAAGAAATATAAAAATCATTTGAACAAGCCAAGAATTAGTTGGTTTACACTAAGAGCCTGCAGTTAAAATTGTAAGTTGTACTCGCTCAAATAAAATTTAATATTTTTTTACCGTCGGTTTGATCCTTCGACCTTTTAACGTTTACCTATTACCTTTTTTCAAGTAAACTAGTAAGGTGAACGTGTGTTGCATGCTAGTTGGTTAATGTTAAAAATAAATTTAAGTAAATTTGAAAGAGCTTCATTTGTGAACGTGAAAGGTATTTATAAATTGGTCTAAATTCACTTACTTTTGATCTCTTTTCTTTTTATATTTTTTATTCTTAATATGAACATCTGGTATTAGCTATATTTAACTTCTCGTTACATCAATTTATTTATTGAAGTTAGTTATGTATTGTTTAAGTTTATAACATTTTTGTATCCAATGTTATTAAATTTACAACTATAAACACCGTAGCAATGTAGTTCTTTTTCACAAAGTAAATTGAAACAAGGTTATATATAAGGTATGCATAAACTTTTTTGCTTTTATAAAAAGAAAAAAATAGCTACATCAATAAATTGTTGCTCAATTAACAACATCACAATGAAACTTTTGAACTATCATGAATGGGATTTGATTTTAGTGGCTTCAAGTACGAATAGAAACTTAAGAAATTTTTCAAAAAGAATAGGTTAAAACTAAAACTCCTATACAAATTCAATATGCAATAGTTGGAAGACAATCAATAAGCAATTTTTCTCTGTCATTCACATTTCGATTATAAATCATATCAAACCGAAGTGTAAAGTTTTTAGTAATAGTAACATGAAGTAAGGTCAAGCTTTTTATATATCCCATGATGTAAAGTTTAAGCATAAATTCAAATATCTGATTGTAGAGGTGGTAAACATTAACCCAGAAAAGATCTGAGATGAATTTTATTAACCCCACTTTAGCAATTGCGTCACTAAACCCGTGCTTTAGCAGTTGAGGTCCCTCCAACTGTGTGATGTGCAAAGACACAACATAAAAATCACAAGTAAGAAATAGAAACCGAAAAAGAGAGGTATACAAGAAACATTATATTAGGAAAATAATATCCCCATTTATGGGCCATGATTCATGATAATGGTAGGTGGAATAGAAACAACGAGCACAATGATAGAAAAGTAGACGTATAGGTTAGTGTTATCCATATCAATCTGCAAAAGAATCATTAATTAGAGACAAATAGCCCTAATGTATGAATGCAAACTGCAAACTGCACTCTGCCTAGTAACATCTTTTATAACATCGAGGTAAAATGGAAATCTAATAAAATGTGTACAACACAATTAACCATAGCTTTCTTTGAATATATGCTCCTATAAGTGAAGGAGATATTGGAAATCATAGCACTAATGAAGCCAATCTAGTTGAAAGACGACCCAATTAATGATGTCATTGATACAGCTGCATTTTATGCATATAGTTAAATTACAAAAGATGGTTAAAGTTACAATTATTATGGTACATATTTTCATGTACTAAAATGTCATTTATGGGAGTTCGTAAATGAATCATCTGCAACAAAAAAAGAAAGATTAGTATGTAGAAAATGTATAACAAAATCTGACACCTCTTAAAAAGTCCTTTATATTAACCACTGTGAAAGTGAAGTACACTGTTCTCTAACATACAACATTCACAAGTAGCTGTGACACTTGATGGATAAAATTTTCTTGATTTTAAACTTGGAAGAATATTATAGCTCACCAATAACAACGAGTGCCAATGACAACCATAATGAGAAAGGTATTCGTTGTCCAAGTATGAATTGTGAACCAGCAATATCGAAGAAAGGCTCAAGAGCTAATAAAAAACATAAATAATAAAAGACATTCTGCAAAATAAATATTGTCAATTTAAAATTACGAAAAGGTTCACTCAATTCTTAATGAATACTGAGAATTAGGTTGAGCGCCACCTAGCTAGCTTAGGGTATTAAAGAAATATGATCAAATCAGCAAAAAAAAAAAAAAGATGTAAGAAAAACAAGACTCTTGCTCAAATTTAATATTTCCTTGTAATATAACTGGAGATCCACACGTTGTAGTTGCTCAAAAAGACGATTTTGAAGTTCTTCATGGAAAAACTCAAGCTCTTTCTGATTCACAACATGGGTGTTGCCTATAAAATTGAATACGTAAGAAATGTAGATAGAAGCATACAAAAGATAAGAAATCTAAGCTTAACATTGCTACAAGGAAACTTCAAGTCATTGCAAAACACAAGACAATAACAATACTGATAAACACATACATTGGAGTTTGTATCAATTTTAACATCTATTGTGATTCTTGTATCGTCCAAATATACTTCCCCTTTTTGTTCTTGTTGAAGTAATGGCCAGCAATTGGAGGAAAAAAACAAACTCTTGTTTAAAATTATGAGGTTATAAAATATTGATAATGATATCAAAACATAGCATCGAAACGGGGCCTGCAATCTTATTCTTTTATCAAAACAAATTTTGCAAAAAAATAGGAGGGATATGCTAGATATTTTTTCATAATTTATTTGTTTGTTTATTGTTGTTATATAAATGGTTTTTCGCTTCGAAACGGGGATCGTCTATCCGGTTAGGTGGCGAGGGTCGAGGGGGCAACATCCCCAAAAGGAAATTATGATTTCCATGTGTACAATCATGTTGTGTAGAGGCCGAGCGCGGAGACCGTGTCTCCGCTCAGTACGGAGACACTCTCCTCGCTGCGCGAAGACCGTGTCCGCACTGCGCGAAGACACAGATCTCCGCGCTACGCGAGTCTTCGCACAGCACGGGCAGCGCGGTCTCCGTACAGCACGGATAGTCACGCTGCGCGGAGAGTGCATTTTTTTTTAACCCACCCATGTGTGCCCTTTATTTATATTAAAATAGGTTTTTATGTTTAAAACAAGAAGCATGATTTCATGACTGGAAGAAAAAAAATTATTCATCCTTACATACGAGAATGTATATCAATATCGAGACCTTCAACGAAATTAGCTTCCTCAATAGTAATCAACCGAGTGTATGTTGCTCTCCTTGTGAATAATATTTTTTTTGTAAAAAAAAAAAAAGAAAAAAAAACTTCACCTGATAAATAAACATAAACCCACACCAAAACAAACAAGTCTTTACAAAAATACCTTTAAAAAATACATTCATGAAGCCAATTTGGAAGACCCTTCATCTGCACCACAGAACTTGCGAGTAAAAGAGGAGAGTCAACGACATAAGCACCACAAACAAGAGGAGAGTTGTGGAAGACGGAATCGTTGAACGTAGCTACGGTTAAGGACAAGAAGAAAATGATTGTGCCAAACCAACGATACGACATCGTTTTAAAAACCAAAAAAAAAAAAAACAAAAACAAAAATGCATTTATGTCGACTATAGGAATAAGCGACACGTGTCCTGTGCACAACAATTTTCCTTTCACTCTTTTATGTTGTTGTGATGTTCGAGCTAACTTCCAAAACATTGGTGAAAAACTGCTTGAAATATCGATCTACTATTCTATTAAAATTAAGGTCTAGTAATAGGCAAAAAATAATCTCTATACCATTGGCACTTCTAATATAAAAAAACATTCATCTACTAGAGAATTTAAACGAACCAAACCAAAAATGCTGGTTGGCAAGTCCTGTTCTTTTCTTGATGAGATGGGATAAAGGATAATGCAATTTAAATAAAGGTGATCTCAAATCCATTGATCATTGAATACAGAAAAGGATGGAAAAAATAATAAAAAAAAAGAATTGGAAATCTCTTCTAAATTCTATTAATATTTTTAATAATCAATTAGAAAACCTTCCAATACGCTGTTGCGGCTTTGATAAAAATACCTAATTCTTAGCTTAACTGAAATTGCTTTTTAGTCCCTAGACTCTTTTTTAATATAAAATTAACCCCACTTAGATAAAATACTATTTAAATTATAATTAAATAAATCGCTATAATTAACTATATTACAAGAGGAGAAATGTATTTTGAAATAGTAATTTTTTGAAGAATATGTGTTTAAAAAATAAGAAAAATATTTATATGTAAAATTATTTTATGAGAAAATGTGTTATTGAAAATGAGTTTTAAAGAAAATAAATTTTTGAAAGAATGGTGGCCAAACATGGACGAAAATTGAATCAAGTTTGTGTGTTTTGTATTGCATCACTTCTTCACCTGGAAGAAGATGTTACCATGGAAAAAATTCTGAAATAAAGTCCAATATGGTTCTGTTTTTGAGAAAATTGAAGGAACTACATATTGTTTGGTTGACTTAAAATAGTCATAAATTCAATGATTACTTGCAAGTGAACAATTTCCTTACTCATCGAGCAGGAAGGATTTTGATTTTGCGGGATTCGAGAAGGTGAAATTGATAGAGCTGAAGACTACACCACAACTCATTCATTTGAAAAATGGTATTATTGGTTCTATAATAAATATTTTTTTGCTAATTAACCATCAATAAAAAGTTACTTATTTTTACTGTTTCAAGTAACTAAGAAAAAATTAATATTCAGATATTGAGGAAGAAAAGCTTACTTAAATATAAGTAAATATTTTTAAGTTATTAAATCATAACTTCATCCTTAACACCACATTCTCAAAAATGTTTCTCAATTTATTTCTACTTGATCGTCGATGTTCTTTCAACATGAACAGGGTGGAGCCGATTTTGTAGGATTTCATTCATAGTTATAAAACCCAGCCCGACCAGTCGAGCCAGAAAATCAGTGATCTGGGCCCTTGCCGAGATAAATTAATTTAAGTGGTAATTACATTAAACCAGAATATTTAAAATTCAATTTAAAAAATCAGATATAAAGTTTATTTATACAAAAATCAGAATATATTTCAAATATTTAATATTATCAATACCACGAAAATTCATCAAAAACCCTAATTAATACCCCCTTTCATTTCTCTCTCTCTACAACTCAGATTTCAGCTACTCTGCTTTCACAGCACTTCCGCTCAAAGCCATCAACAGAGGGTAGCTTCATCCACCAGAACTCAAGATGCTGTTGCACAAGACATTCATGATCAAGAAGAAGCTTGTGAAGAAGCAGAGGCAGAATAGGCCAATTCCGTATTGGATTCACCTCCGCACCGACCACACCATCCGCCGTCACTGGCGTCATACCAAGCTCGGCTTCTAAGAATACCCATCTTTTATAGAGTTTTGGTTATATTCTACTTTTCTTTTGTATTAGGATTGGATGTTTTCGGATGAACAATATAAAAGTTCAAGATTGACTAACAAAGAGGGGGGTGAATTGGTTTTTAAAACTTTTTCTAAAATAAATTCTAATCTTAAACAATATACTAACAATTATAACAATTCAACAAAATATGCACAAGTA
>CAIGRF010229533.1:83326-93326 GCA_903798235.1 Fraxinus ornus | reverse complement strand
TGTAGGATGTACAATGCTTTGGTTCCGAGTGTTTTTATAAGGAAAAACAGTTTATCAAAAACCACATTGAGAGATATAAAAAAAAATTTGCTTGAGGGATGAAAGCACTTGTATCCTTTATGTTTATCACTATATCCCACAAAGATGCAAAGAACAGTTTTTGGATCAAACTTGTATCCCATGTGTAAGGAAAACATTTGGAACCAAAGACAAGAAGTGTGGTGTAATCAGGATGAGTGCCATGAAGTGTGAAATATGGAGTTTCAGAGTTAAGAGAAAATGAAGGCAATGATTTATTAAATAGACGGCAGTGGAAAAGGCTTCTACCCATAAAAATAGAGGAGCACCACTATGAAATAACATGGTCATTTTTGAGTTCCCGTATTATCCTATGTCGCCTTTCAACCATACCTATTTGTTCTGGAGTGTATACGCATGATACCTGATTTATAATTCCAGTGGAGAGGAAGTGAGATGATAACTTGGAGTTTATGAATTCTCCCTCCTCCATCCGAGTGAAAAACCTTGATCTTTTTGTCAAATTGTCTGTTCACATATTGCTCAAATGCTAAATAAGCATTCACAAAATCAGATTTATGTTGTAAGGGAATGATCCAAGTGTACTTAGAAAAATCATCAACTAAACATGCATAATATTTGCATTTTCTAATAGATAAAATAGGAGCAGGTCCCCACAAATCACAATAAATTTTATCAAAAATGCTAGAACTTGAATGTTTAGAACCAAAAAAGGGTAATCTGCTAAGCTTCCCTAATTGGCAACTATCACAAATATGTTCGATTTTTTACATTACCAATTACATCAATTAACCCAAACGTTTGTGGAGCCAGATTTGAAATGATGAGAAAAATAGAGCTCCAGTGCGTTCGGAAGAACATAGAGATCACTCTTGCGCCTCCCTGTGATCATTGGTTGTCCTGTTTGTCATTCCTTTACACAAAAATCAACATTAGTGAATTCACAATTAATTGGAAACTGAGTTGTTAGTTGACTTATAGAGAGGAGATTTTTTTTTTCAAGTGAGGGACTAGCAAGACATCATGAAGAGGTAAGGTTTATTTTTTTTGTTTAATGCTAAAATCTCCAATACCAAAAATTGGTAGAGACGATCCATCACCAGTAAGTACTGAATCTGCACCAGAATAATTTTGGATATTGGTTAACATACCTTGCTTACTTGACATGTGGTTTGAGGCTCCTATGTCTGAGGTCCATTCCGTTTCAGCAATTGTGTTGTCCAAGGTAAGTGCTATCAGTTCTTGCGGTATGCTATCTTGTTGCGTTGGCTTTTTAGGCATCCACCAACATATTTTCGTAATATGTCCCATCATGCCACAATATTGGCATTTTTCTTCACGATAGAGGTCTTTTTCAGTAGGCATCATGCGTCACTCTCCAGGTGGCAGAGGTCGTCTTTGCTGAGTGAGCGATGTTGGGCTAGGTGAGTAGCCACGGTTTTGGTCATTTGGTTGTTGTGCCTGAAATCCTCTTCAGGTTGAAGTGAATTTTTGTTGTTGCCTTGATATCCTAAGGAGGATTGTTGATATCTTTGTTGTTGTTGTCCATAAAAGGCCATTTGAGGGGTGAGTGCATGGGCGGCACTTGCATGGTTTGAGAACCAATTTCGTCTTTGATCAAGGCTTTGAAGTTGTGAGACAAGCTTAGAGTATGATGGTCTTGGTGGTTTGAGCATGGTAGTAATAAAGGTTTCATATTGAGGACCAAAGCTAGTGTAGAGATGGCAAAAAAGCTCGACGGTTCGGATGGCTCGGGCTCGATTAGACCGAACCGAGGCTCGGGCCGGCCTTTGGCATGGGTGAGCCTGCCCACATTTAAAAAAATTTAAAATGAAAATGAAATTTTTTTAAAATAGCTGCCTGCAAGGGAAGAAATTATATAATATAAAAAAATAAAAAAAATAGAAAACAAAAAAACCCGAGCCGGCTCGGCCTGCCAAGGCCCAGGCCGAGCCTCATTTTTTTGGCCGGGCTTTGCTCGGCTCGGCCCGGGCCAAAAAAAGCTCGAGTCGAGCCCGAGCTTTTTTTTTTTGGCTCGGGTTCAACTCGGCTCGTTGACATAGCTAGGCTAGTGAGAAAGCAAAATACATTTTCTTAGTCTAGAATCAGTTTCCCAATTGCTGCAAGACTATCAGATAGACTTTTGAAAGTTCGGATATGTTCTCCAATTGTTTTGTCATCTTCTTTTCGAAGATATGTTACTTGTTACCTGAGTGTGAATTCTCGTTCTTGTGATTCTTCTGCGTAGGCATTCTTCAGTGCTTCCCATATGGTATTTGATGTGTCTAATCCCACGACGAGACCAAGCGTTTCTTCATAGAGTGTTCCAATTATCCACCCTCGAAGAAGACGATCCGCCTTTCGCCATGTGATGTATACTTCGGTCATTTTTGTTGCAGGAGTTTGTTCATTTGTGGAATTTCATATGGTGTATTTAGGTGGGGCAAGATCTTCATTGGTAAGGTGACCAAGCAAATCTTGGCTTTTTGCAAGTGCCAAAGCTTGTTCATGCCACAATGGGTAATTTGTGGGACTGAGTTTGAGAGTAATGAAATTTCCAACGTTGAGAGAGAAGTCATGATTATTTGGTGGCTATTTGAGTTGCTGGGTTGTCCTGTTTTCACACTAGCTCTGATACCAAGTAAAACAATTGAAAAAATGGAGAAGGAAGAAGTAAGTATGTTTTGTATTCGTGAACACTGCTAGATAAATTTTTTTCTTTCTTTTTTGATACTGAATGTTGAGGACCACATCCTCTATTTAAACACAAAACTTAGATAACAAATTACATAAAAACCGTAGAACAAGTAGCATAAAATCCGAGACTATCTAAGAGTGATTTGAGTTTTTTTAGAATTCCAGAAATGCACTGCATCAACATTCATCTGTTTTGAATCCGTGATTAGCTCAATCATGTCATTGAATCTCCTTCATCCTTCAACATCTCTCCATTAGTGTAGCATGATTTGTGGGAGTTTTCAATCATTTGTTGAGATTTGAATTACCATTTTTGGTTGAAGCTGTTGCCATTGAATCTCCTTCATCCTTCAACGTCTTTCCATTAATGTAGCATGATTTGTGAGAGTTTTCACCTTATCACTTCTTTGAGTCCCACAAATCACGCCAAGCTGCTGGGTTGTACCAATACCTTGAAGAAACTGACAATCTCCCTCGCACGCAATACCTCTCGAGCTGACATTGAGGAAATTGAATTGTTCTTGTTTTTCTTTTTCTTTTAAGTTTTTGCTGACTCCAGATTTTTTTTTGCTGCAACTTAAAAAGTAATCGAGGTGAGAATAATGAATTTTTATAGGATTAAATGTTTTGTTCCTTCAAGTTTTGAAATTAGAAATTCTTTAATTCTTTAAGATTTTATGTTCTTTAAAATAAACTAATTTTTTGGTTATCAAAATTAAAAATATATAGAGACACCCCGTGAACTTTATGATAATAATAAATACACACCCTCACGTTTAAGAGATTCACACTGGTCTCCCAAATTTTTAAATTTAAGTACCATATCCATCCTTATTCACCTTTGAACCACATCCCATCTGAAATACAATTGGTATACTTAAAACGCCCTTGTAAATAAAAGATAATTTTTTTCTACAATTAATTGCAGTTTAATTTGGGCAAATATCAAGCAACATTTTTGGATGAAAACCATCCAAAAGTGCGTTAGAGAGGTACATAGGTACATAAGTATATTCTATGAAAATAATTAAAAAACAATATAAGAGAATATGTTGTACTATCAAATGTACACTAATGATGTCATATTATGCGTATATTTTATCCTATCCAAAGTCTTTATACGTGCGCTTGTGCTTAGCTTGCTGGTCAAGTTGGAAAAAAGTTGACATAGGGACAACTACACCAATGCGGGATGTTGCACGAGCGGTCCATGTCAAGTGATTTCTGAGTAGTCTCTACTAAATGCTATGCCAATGGTGACAGAAGGTCATTAGCATGCATTTTTTTGGAGACTTTCTTTGGGATTGCGGGAAATTTCCCAAATTGTCAGCAGACAAGCAATTGAAACGTTTGGGAATGGTTGATGAGACTAGGGCTGTCTGTGGATCGGTTCGGTTCGATTCTGCTCGGTTCCAAAATTTTCGGGTATTTAATAAATGGATCCGTCGGGTCCAAATATAATTATGGAACCGTTCGGGTTCGATTCGGTTCGGTTCTTTTCGGTTCCATACCATTATTAATTCTTTTAACATTTAAAGCAACACTACATAAATTCAATTCAAAAATATATAAATAACTAGCTGTCGAATAACATTAATTCAATGTATACAAATACCAAAAAGTAGATATTAATATTAAAATGTCGGTGATCCATATTAAAAAAATTGAGCCCCAAGGCTTAAAATTATGAAATGATCTGATTTAATTAATTAATTTGTTAATTTTTTTAGAAAAAAATAAAATAATTTAATTCATTCAATAAATAAAATAAAAAAATTATTTAGTTTCGGTTCTTATTCGGTTCTTGGTATAGACCTAAGACCTGATCATACCCATCAGTTCTCGATTCGGGTACCCGTTCAGGTATTTAACTTGTGAAGAACCGCTCGATTCGGTTCGTTTCGGTTCGGTCCGATTCAGTTCGGGACTTTTGGACACCCCTAGATGAGATGTTCGGTGCATTACGAGAGCGTGGCTTATTGAAGGAAAAATCACATTGATGGAATCTTGTGTTATTGCTTCCGTATGCAAATTGGCTTTTGAAGACGGACTAATGCCGGTGGATGAGGTAAAACTTGGTGTCGAAAGTTGTACATACTGGCACCATTGAACATAATTTTGATGTGAAATCGACTGACTGGGCTTCAATCCCCCAAACCCTAGAATTTGGGAAAAATCCATTTTGTGCCAAAAAGATTGTGTTAAGAATAATATTATTCATTCCTACTAGGATTGAGCACCAGTTTAAGTGACAATTACATAATATTAAATGATAGACTCAATTAAATGAGTTATGTAACTTTACATTTAAATAAATATATCATTTAATACCATGTAATTGCCAACTAAACTTGATGCGAACTATGTAGCAATGGTAGCTACGAAACCCACACAAGATTGATTCAATCCTAAGAAAGTCAATAATCAATATTTAAGCTTTGATTCAAGAATATTGAACCAAAGAACCAACACAATCGTCGATAATATGTTGACCCCTTGATTACAAGACTCAAGAATCTCATTCGATTTGTTTGAACGTCACAAGAAATAATCTTGATAAGTTCATAATTAATTGGATGAAGAACAAGAAGAAAGTAATAATGCCTTGCAACTAATCTCTCAATAATCGTGTCTTTAAAATGAATGAAATAAATCATATTTATATGGAACACATATAACCTACTTAAAACGGAATTAAGCCTGAAAAGATATCAAAAATATACCATACAAGAGTTTTAACTAAAATAGAATTCTAGACGAAATTTGAAATTTCAATTTGAACTATGCGGCCGCATAGTCCATTCAATAGCCTTCAACCTGATTTCGATATAGGTGCATGCGGTTGCACCCAAGTTTGTACTATGCGGCCGCATAGCAGTCCATCTTGCCTCCAAGTTCAATGCATCTCAATTTGTTTCCGCTCACATGCCCAATATAGAACTTAGTCTTTTGCTTATTAATTTCACCATTTGGGCTCCATAACTTGAACAAGTGATTGCATGACTTCATTGACTCTATTTGATCTCGAATCTACCCTTGGCCTTTCCTCGACATACATCGAACCCTGGATAGCTTACTGCCTTCCTTAGATCCCATCAAAACTGGTGTTCAACCCCAATAGGGATCAATAACATTACTCTTGTGTTAAGAATAATGTAGATACAATTTTTTTTAAAAATTTGGAATCTCAATTGTTCTAATTGGGATTAAATTTGTCTAATAATGGTATATTGTTACTTTGCCAATGTTTGACCTCCATTTTTCCAAAAAATTCATTTTCAACCACATATTTTTCCATAAAATAATTTTACACGTAAATTGAAAAAATCTCCTTCTTTTTAATGAGTTAATTGTCTCATTGGTCACTAAACTTATGTATGTGTCTTTGATTGATCACTGAAGTCTAACATTGTCGATTTTTTATCCCTAAATTTATCCAAACGTTGGACATTACTCAGCAGTATAACGTTCGCTTCAAACCTTTAATGGAATTAGTTATGAGGCGCCTCGTCACATTGTTAATAAATTGCTATTTCTTCGATTACTCACTAAACTTTAAAAAATGTCTTTAATTGCTCACTAAATTTTGAAAAAGTTTCCGACCGCTCACTGAACTTTGAGTTAGTTGGTTTTTGATCGCTAAATTTATAAAAATGAAGTTGACCTATTGTTAGTTAAATTGTGTACTGCAAGCGCACAGATCCCGTAAAAGTAATAAAGTTGTCAAACGAGTCCGGGTTGTTGATCTCACGAGAAATGATTACTCAATTACACAATATTTAAATTTAATTTTAACATATTTTTTTATAGAACTTTTAATTTATTTTCATCATTTGAAAATTTTAATTTTATTACGTATTTCATGTTAATTTTAAATATATTTTGTGTTTCATTACAAAATTCAAATTTTAATTAAATTTATTGTGTGTTTCATTGCAAAATTCAGATTTTATTTTAATTTAATTTTAACAACGAAATACATAATAAATTTAAATTTTTTTCGAATGGTGAAATAGCTTAAAATCTATAAAAAAAAATATGTTAAAATTAATTTTAGTTATTGTGTAATTGAGTAATCATTTCTTGTGAGATCGACAACTTGTGCTCGTTTGTCCACTTTATTACTTTTACGTGATCCATGAGCTTGCGGTACACATTTTTTAACGATCAACATGTCGACGTCATTTTTATAAGTTTTGTGGTCAAAATTCGACCACTTTAAAGTTCAGTGAGTGATCTAAGACGTTTTTCAAAATTTAGTGAGTAATCGAAAATGTAACAATTTATTGATGGAGTGATGAAGTGCCACGTGTACATTTCGTTAGCCACGTCACTAATTTCATTAAATTCTGAATAGATGTTATGATAGTGAGTAATGTCGAACACTTTGATAAGTTTAGTGACCAAAACTCGATATCTTAAATCTCGGTGAGCAATCGAAGATACAAACATTAGTTCAATGACCAAGCATTGAGCAATTATAGCCACGGATGCCAAGCTTGAGGAAAGGGTGCTGGTGATGTTCTAAAATGTGGTCGTGGTAGTAATAACTTATCCAACACTCAATTGCGTTAGAAATTTTTTGCGTTGCTTCGTATTTGATTGAATTTTTTGGGTTACGATATTATGTGGAAGTATTTTTAATCGGAATTGTAAAAATTATACCTTGTTTTGTGTCTTAAAATTGTACATCGTACAAACTTCAATATGTAAAAAGAGATAATTGTACCCTTTGATAAAAAAAACTAGTTTTTTCTACCAAACAATCAAACATGCTTAACTTTATTAATAAGAAGCTTATAAGCCCATCCAAACATGCTTATAAGCCCATCCAAACACGGTTTGAGTTCTAGCTAAAACGACTTCTATGAAAACATAGAATAGTAGTACATCTCATGCAAACCTCTTCATCCTATCTCTTGCAAAATTTTAGCATGTGTCCGAATATAATACTAACATTTAAAATCTAATAACGAGTTAAGCAATTGTTTGGTAAAAATTCTTTAAAAATTCATTTTTTTTAAACTCGTTTTCTATCACACATTCTTTCAATAAATTTAATTTCTTGTATATAGATTATTTACTATTTCTTAATTTATAAGGAGTCTTTCATTAATGATTATGAACGACTGATTTTTTCAATCTTTTCGATTTTAATTCTGCTAGAAGAAAGTCACATGGATCGAGATATAGAACCAAGTGACTTAATTCGTTCTCAATAACCAAAACTAACATAAAAAGAAAGAAAAAGAGATATGGCTCCATGCGCGTGAATCAACCTCCTTCCAATCAGAACCATTTTGTACCTCCAAGGCTCCAACATGCAATATGATTCTTGTAACTTCTCTATTATTTCTATCATTCAAAATCTTCTCAACTGGGAACTGTCTTCCCGTTCCTCTACTTGAATTCTGAAACTTGGGAAATTAGGGCAAGGAAAAAAATTTGGAAATAGTAACATGAAGGAAGAAGGACGAGAGAGAAATCGTCGGAACGTAAGAAGTGAGTTTGAAAAGGAGAGGACGAAGATGAGAGAGAGGAAGAGGAGGTCCATCACAACCAAGATCTTCCATGGCCTCCGTGAGCACGGTGGCTACCGCCTCTCTCCTCGTGCTGATATCAACCAAGTCCTCCGCCACCTTGCCCAAGAAGCCGGATGGGTAGTTGAGCCCGATGGCACAACCTACCGCTCCACCTCTATCACCACCGCCTCATCTAGTGTATGTATACATATGCTTTAATGTAATTCTACATGTTAACGGTAAAATCCTCGTCATTTAAGTATAAAAATACTCATCGTATAAAAAGTTTCGCTGCTCTTTTTAACAAGATTGACATGTACACGTGTTCATATGTTATTATTCTTTATAGGGCATCAGCGTATGTCCACTTTGTGGTGGAGGAAGAAACAGAGCTACACCAACACCAACAGGCAGCTTTATGGGAGCCAACGCTGCCATTGGCAGCGGAGAATGCTCAACAGTAGGAGACCCCACCGCAGTCCACCACTCATCCCCTAACCTACCATTCTACTGTGGAAGTGGCACAAGCTCTAGTAGTACTACACTTGCTGTTCGTTCTTCGTGCTCATCTCATCATGATGTCATGCCCCAGAAGCCCTCCATCACCACCTCCATCGTTTTTCAGAAAGGACAGTTGTACTCATTGCCGGTGGCCCGGGAATCAAATCAGAACTCGCCAATGGAACCAGCTCAATATCGTACTTGAAGGGTTCCTAAGCCAAGGCAACTTCTACAAAAATATTCGCATGCCTTCCTGTTAGATGTTTTATTAGTATAGCACATTATTTTAGAGAGAGAAGGGGTAGCATATACCTGAAAATTGGAAAACTAGCCAATCCAACTGGATTATATAATTTTATTTGTAAAATCTATAAAAAAATATTCATCGATCTTTTCTATTTGGTTAGGAATCTTTATTTTTTATTATTATTTTATCAAGGGAAAACCAAGTTCAGCATAGTAATTATTTTAACTTACAAGTAAACTTTTAGCTGGAGAAAATTACTGCAAGAGGGGTATTTTTGAGTGACTATTTGGTTACAATCTTCATCAAAGCAAAAATTTGCACTTTCTTTCCACTAATGCAACTGTTCAGAAAGGAGACTTTTACCAAATGTTATTTGCAACTTCTACGTAACATTCTGAAAAGTGCCTATATATTCACTAACATGAACAACGAGCAACTGACATGCATCTTCAACTTCAGACAAATGCTCAAAAGAAGCCAGGGATTTCTCCTGGAAGAGGAGCCAACTCATTATTACCGAACCTTTCCTCATCGTAGAAACAAGCACGAACAGTCCGGCCCCCAAAGAAGCGACCTTCAAGTTCGATAAGGGCTTTAGTTGCGTGTTCTGCTCTTTCAAACTGAACAAAGATTCTTACGGCTTCATCATGTGGGAAACCTGGTTCTGTAATCTCAAATATTAGGACGCGAGTCACTGCCCCAAATTTAGAACACTCCTCTGCTACCTCACCTTCTAAATCATCATCTACTTCACCTGGGCCAACCTTCACAAAGAAATCGCATTTAGTCATTTCCTTATATTTGAAAATTAGGCAAAATATACACTCCAGGTGATATACAAAAGATAACCACACAAAAAATTATCATCAATTACAGCCATAAACCAGAGCCATTGCAGCAAGATCAGTGATCAAAATACGACGACAAAATCAAAATTATATGAACGTCCATATACACAAAATGCACCTTCAGATTGGGTTTTTTTTTTTTTTTT
>CAIGRF010229533.1:53887-83217 GCA_903798235.1 Fraxinus ornus | reverse complement strand
CCATGTCAACCTTCAGATTTTCCTCAGTCTAATAGCATGCCATGAGATATGAGCAGCAGTTCTATGAGGGAAAAAACTGAAGCGTGTTAATGCAATCAAAGATGCTTCTACATATGGAGCCTGCCTTTGAGATCAATACACATTTGTGATTCCCCAAATCCCATTTGTGTTCTAACATTGCGACCTGGTAGGATTCAAAAACTTGACTAGTTGACCTTCTGGCAACAAACTCCAGCAGTTTACTGATCATTATGATTTCTAGCACATCAAGAGTTAGCTCATGAACACCTTAGTCTGGGTTAAAGAAATGCAATCTCTCTCACATTCGTTTTCTTCTCCACCGATCATTAGCAACTGGTACTCGTACTGGAGAAATCTTGAGGTGTTTAAAAATGTTTCTTCACAGTTCTCATTGGTTGAGAAGTGATAAATTCCTTTCAATTTTTCAATCTCATGTAAGTTTGAGAAAGAGGATGTAAAGCTCCTCTGAACCACCATGGAGCTAGTGTATTTGTTCACTCTGGACGTGACCAAAGAGTGGTGTCTGCTGACTGGTGATCGTCAATGTCCCACATCACAACCATCACTCTCATAGTTACCCAATTTTAAGATAATTTGGGTTGTTATTAGCAGACATGATATTTTTACAATATTTTCCTCAAATTTACCAAGATATCTTGTTGATCTGAGCATTTGTGTGAAGAAAAAAAAATTGAATGAGAGGTTGCACTACGAATTAAGAGAGGAAGGAGAGTGGGATAAAAACACGCCAGTCACCGTGATGGATGGGGGAACAATGGGAAGAGAGAAATGCTTGCAAAGTAGAAAATGGTAGAACAGAAATACTAATTAAAAGCACGGTTCTAATCTAGACTGACAAGACCAAGATGTAGAACCAAACATCTAAGCACAATATAGAAACAGAAGCAAGTTATTTACTTGAAGTCAATTTGATATGGCGCCATGGAAGTTTATTTATTTATTTATTTATTTTTATATACTCAGATAGGATTGACACTAGGACATATTAATCAACAATAATCTAGAGCCACCTTGGATGACATTATTCTTAGCTTTGGCATGCTAGAGGAAAGTATTGACAATACAAAATAAAGTGAACGCTGAAATCCTTTAAATGAAAGAACATTCCGAACATTCATTTGCAAGTATCGTTCAATAAGAAAAAGAAATTCTTCCTTTCAATTCCCTCATGTATACATCAACAAACTGACGAGTCACCAGATACCTATTGTTAACCACATTGCCCAACAAATGTTCCCATTCCAAGACTTATAGTGGTTTGATAGTGCATTTAGGGCATATGCAACCATGCGCCAAATTGGTGTTTGCAAAAATCCACCCCAACCATGCACTAAAACTCTACACCAATTTGGTCATTTGGTGTGATTTTTAGATTTTTTTCATAATTCCTATTTTACCCTTCATTTTGTACTACAATAAATTTTATTCCTATTATATCCTCTTATTATTTAATGATTTAACTTTATTTTAATTTGATTATTATTTATAATTAACATTTATACTAAACTGTAATCAAGTAATTTTATTTCTATTCATTAATAAATGCAATATTTTAGTTAATTAAATATTAAATATTTAATAATTTTGGTACTAATATAATTTGTAACTGAATAATTTTTGGAATAGTTTATTGTTGAGAAATAAAAAATAAGGAAATAAAGGAAACACTGTTCATTTGGTATAATATTTGGTGTAATGCTTGGAGATGACTTTGAAAAATAGTGTGGAAGTTGCAGCAATTAGGTGCTAATAGTTGTAGATGGCCCTAATGCAAACATGTAGACAGATTTAAATTGAATATTAAAATCCTTAAAATGAAAGAAACATTGCAAACATTCATTTGCCAGTGCCGTACTTATTGTATGAGAAGTTCTTCCTTTCGATTCCCTTATGTATAAAACCAAACCTATTTTAACCATATTGCCCAACAAATGTTTACATTCCAAGACTTAAAGCTGTTTGTTTGTGTAGTTAGTGCAAACAAGTAGACAAATTTCCTCAAGGAAAATCATTTTTACCACACTGGCTGGCTCAAGATAAATTCACATATTCAGTCTTGGGCAACCTATCAGTAAATTTACTGCCACCCCGGAAAACAATGATCCCTACTTTGTACATAGTTTCTACTAAAATCATAGTTTAAAGTAGAAGCAGCAACTATTCGTACCTTTGCCAAACAAACCTATACACCTCACTATTGTAGTTAAAATTCGGATAAGCATGAAATTCCCACAAAACATCAAATCACTCCATTACAAAGCCCAGATCTATACATCCAAAAACGTATGTAACAAACTATGTACACGTGAATAAATATCAATTCATACATAATACATACCATGTTTCTGAGCAGCACAACGCGGGTGGGAGTCCCGTTGAAATTGACACTCTTAACCTTTTTGTTGGACTCGCTGGCGTTCACAATAACCCCACCTCTCTTATCGGTCCTCTTGGCCATCAAAGGAGTGGTGATCCCCTGCTCCTGCTTCCCCAATCCCTGACCTTCCTTCCACCCCATCTTTGCCATCATCCTCTGTGCCGCCGTCATCTTCCCCTCCGCCCCCACACCCAAACCCCCACTCTCCGACTTACCAATGCTAAACCCTTCCCCAGTCACATTTGCCGATGGTGGTGATGGCGATCTAGGCACTCCACTGCCACCGCCACCGCCACCGCTCATTGCTGCCCTCCTCCGCCACGCCTCCTCTCCAGATATACTCAATTCCCGATCCCTGTCACGCTCTCGATCCCTCCTTTCTTTCTCTTCCCTTTCCCTCTCTCTCCTCTCTCTTTCCTCTAATTCTATCTTCATCTCCGCCTCGGCTTGCTTCCGCTTCCGCTCCCGGCAGTAATCCTCGTAATCATTGGGCCGGGTCGGGTCGTATTCTTCAATTACGGAGTTTGTCACGCCGACAAGAGCCGGCTGAAACGAAGCCGTGGCAGGACTGGTGGTGTACTCATCAGAGATGGAAGAAGTGGAGTGAGTTATTGGCCCCTTAGAAATGGAGGGATTCGGCTTGGTTTTCGGCTGCTGGGTCCTGAGAATGGTCTGAGGTGGGGGGAAAGGTTTCCGTAGGGTGGGTGGAGCCATCTTGGCGCTGCTCGACCAAACATTAGTGGTGGATGTAGTGGTGGAGCTGTCATCCGTGGTGGAAGATGGTGGCGGGAGATCTCCGTACAAGCCGCCCAGCATTTTGTGCAAGTAGCCAACGCCTCTCTCTTCGTCGGAATTAGGGTTTGAAAATGGGCGAAAATAGTTTATTCTCGGCAGCGTAAGGTCAAAATTGTAGGAGCCTGTTTGGTAGAGATTAAAATCGGAATAAAATTAAAAAATTGGCTGTTATTGTTGATTTTTGTTAGACGGATGAGACAAAAAAACGGCCATATTTTCAATTTTAATCGAATTTTAATAGTTACCAAACAAGCTCCTAGGCAAAGAGTTACACAGTAAAAAAAATAAAAATAAAAATAGATTGGATAAAAAAATTCAATGTATTTTAAATTGACAAATAATATATCACTTGCCACTAGGACTGTCAATGGATTGGAATTCGATCCGAATCCGACGAAATTAATGGGAGATGGATTTAGGGTCTCAATCCGATAACCTGATCAAGATCCGAATCCGATAATCCGTTAACTAAATGGATCAAATATGGATATAAGTTAATCCGATCCGATAACAATCCGATCCGATTTGTTATAAATAATTGAGTCGGTAAAATATTTTTATGCCATATTATTTATCACTAAAATAAATAAATGAGAAAATAAATAAATTTAGAATAAAAAATAATCAAATTCAAAACATAAAAAAGCTAAAAAAAAATTATAATTATTAAACATGTTTAAGAGGAAAATTTTAAAAAAATTGATACCAACCAATATTTTTCTAATTTTAGTTTACTAATATAAAGTAAATAAATATTTATATTTTTCTTAATTAAATTTATTATTGTAATTTATTTTACAACTTCAAAAACTAATAATTAATATGTAACAAATAATTTGATTTGTTAATGAAAATAATAAAATAAAATATTTATTAATTGAAATTCAAGTTTATCTTATCCCACATCAAATGTCAATAGAAAAATAGAAGTAAGTCTCTCCTTTAAAAAGGAACATCATGATAGTAGAAGCCACTATTGGGCTTGCTAGGAAAAATATGTGGGCCTCAAATTAGTTCAAATTTTTTTCCTTAATTTTTATTAATTTCGGATCGGATTATCGAATCGGATATCCGATAACATTGCAAATCGGATATGGATTTAGCAATTAAATATCCGTTGGATTATTGGATCAGATCGGATCGGATAAATTTTCTTATCGGATCGGATCGGATATAGACATATCCGATCCATATCCGATCCATATCCAATCCATTTACAGCCCTACTTGCCACTACACAACCCATTATCTATCTGTCCGCAGCTGCAATATTGATTATTATTTAGGAAAATTGCAGTATTCTCCCCAACTCCTGTACTTTTTACACGTTTACCTCTTAACTTTTGTTTATTGACAACTTGTCTCCAAAGTTCCATTTCTTGACACAACGTTGTAATGACGCCATCAATATACAAAAGTTGTATGCATGCCTCACGCCATAAAAAAAAAAGGTAATAATATTAATGTCTAGACATCATGTAAACTTTAAACAGATAAAATACATATATACATAAATTCAATTGATTACGATAAGAAGTTTATTGTTCAATTGTATAAGTCAACCACTGCCCCTAACTGACACTATTTTTTGTGCGTATAATTGACTTACAGTCATCCACTAACACTCAATGTAGTTTCAATTGAAATTATAATTTTTCATTTTTCTTGAATTGGTATGATTACTCTTCCTAATTTGACTCGATATTCTTGTAAATAAAAATATTATTTTATCTATATAATTTGTTCAATTGTACCTGTTAATCCCCTATTTCTTTTCGGTGAACTTTAAATTTTGGATGAGGCTTAACTTTTAAATTTTGCATGGTATGGAATTGAGAATTGCACCACCACCATTTATTTTATAAGGCGTTAGTTTGGGGTGTACATGACAATTTAATAGTTGCACATTTTTTTTATAGTGTGAGGTCTGCGTGACAATTTAATTCATGTGTTCGGACGAAAATTGTTATGAAAAACTAGAAACGACAAAAAATAAAATGTTGGATATATCAAAAACAAAAGTTATATGAAAAGGTAAATTCTAGATAATGATATTGAAATTTTTTAACTCTCTCGAAGATATATGTCAGGTCTTTCTTGTTTTGATACTAAAAGTAAGTTTTTCTGTTGAATCTTCAATCAATCCTAACACATGTAAAGACAAACATGGCTTTTCCTCCATTATCTATTGGGAAATTATAATAATTCAGGTGTTTAAAGATTGAAATTAAAAAATCAGGGATCAAGTTTCATTCTTCAAAAATCAGGTAATATATAAAAACCCTAACCTTAATTCTCTCTCTCTCTCTCTCTCTCCTCCCCTCCCTCTGTGAATAGACTGTGATGCTGCTGTAATGGAAGGAGACTGGAGCCTCTTCATGCGAAGGCGCAGCAGCTGGGCTTTGCAGCGGTAGCGGTAGCGGCGGAGCTTGAATCCGCCGCGAGTTGGGGGCGGTAACGCAACGCGACAGAAGGTTTTGCTTCTAACTCAGTTCTCCACAGAATGATAGCAGTGGCATTACAGAGATTCCGGCAACTGGGACTGCTATTAAAAAAATAAATCCAAAACCAAGAATTTCAAGCCCCAATTTCAATCTGCCCTCTGCAATTATAGCCCCAACTTTGAATTTTGATTCTGGTAATGACGATGCATCGATCAGGACATAGAATTCTTTGGATTCTAAAACCAATTCCTCTTCCGTCAGAAATTATAGTTCTCTTGGCCCCCATTGAACCTGCCAAAGACATTTTAGAGAAGGATCAAAACGTCATCTCATTCTGAAGTTCATTTTCAGTAAGTCAGCTAGCAAGGATGTTCTCGCTATGGCTTCCAGTAAGGTTGATCTATCCAGCATTGAACTTGGTAGCACTGTGACTGTTGGGTATTGGAAAGCTAGATGCGCAAATCCGTGCTTTTAGATGCCGATAGGGAGGGGAGGGGAGGGAAAGGAGGGGAGGGGGCGACGGCGGTGGCGGTGGCGATGTTGTCATCGACGGAGTGGAGATGGTGGCGGGTTTATTGGTGCGGTGGCAGCAGTGGCGGCGTAGTGAGGGTGGTCGAAAGTGGCCATAGTGGTAGCGACGGTTGACCAAATGTTTGGTAATATTTGAAACTAATTACTCAATTGTGTTCTAAAATTTAATAATCCGTGACTCGAAAAAAAATATGTGACCTCGAAATAATCTGTGACGTATGAATTTTTTGATCTGTGACCTCAAAATAATCTGTGATCAAAAAATTTGATGATATGTGACCAATAAATAAATATGTAACTTATAATTATGAATCTGTGACCATTAATCACAAACTGTGACTTTATTATCTTTGTTTAATAAATATTTTTAATTAATTAAATCCATACCTGATATTTGAATTTTCAAACTATTTACCTTACTTTTGAATTGAAGTAAAAAATACACCTTAGATTTGAATTTTTCCCTTATCCATTTGTTGCAAGAATTTTATAAGTACGATTCTGCTAAACGTATAGAACAACCCCAATAGAAGTCCAACAAAAGAGCTGGCAATATTTTTTAAATAAAAAAGAATCTGTCCACACAGAACACGTGAAGAAACCCTCTCTTCCACTTTTCTCTCACTTTCCCACTTTCCCTTCCCTTCCACTTTCTCTTTCTCTTCCATATTTTCCTTCCACTTTCCCGTTTTCCCTTCCACTTTCCCATCAATCCATCAAACAACGTATTTGCTGTTGTCGTATTTTAAAGTGCAAAAATTGCGAAATCTGTTTTGTTCTCCGGCGTCATCATCATCATCTCCGGTCTGTAGATGTTGTTAGGCGCGGTACGATCACCGACTGCCTAGTGCTCTAAGATTGGATTCTTGCAGTATTGATTGTGTTATTGCACTTTCTTTTCACCTCTTGCTTATCTAGTTCCCAATTTTAAACTTTCAAAAATGGAAAATGAACTCAACTCTCAGCAAGAACTACTAAGTAGCAACTCAAGCACTTCCTTAAAATAATTTCTCAACAGCAATAGAGACTACAGAACGGATTTAAGACGGATGAAAAGTTTACATGAGTATATTCTGGTTCTAACTTTCCTTGTTCTTGAATTCTTATATAAATAAAAATGGTATGGTGATTATAATTTCGAAAGTTTCATTTCATCTCCTAACTTCATCTTCATTGAGCTCCGAATATGTTTTCAGTGGACAGATCCATAAACAATTTAAATTCTGGTTCTGATAATCGATAATCAACCTTCCTGTGATGAGGCAAGTCTACTGGGGGCTAACAAAATCAATTTGTTAGCTGATCAACCTTCCTGTAATGAGCTGATCTGCCATTAAATTTCAGCATCCCAACCAACAAAAAGAGCTAAAGAAAAACTCCAACAAATTATTCCAGCAAACCAAATTAGCTGATCTGCCTGCATTTTGAACAAGAACAAGCGAATAGTTCATAAAAGAAAACGTGCTCAAACTGTGAAAAAGCCACTATTAATTACAAACACCACAAATATGCAGATTTAAAACCTAAAACCCAAGAAAAAACAAAAATGAAAAATAAGCATTAATTTAGACTTCGAATATATTACAGATTTCCTCAATCATTGGGTACCCAAAAAAAAACACATTATTGACTAAGAGAAAAACCTCATAAACATAGAAGAGAACATTGTCACTCACTTTGTTTTTCTAGATTCAGTTAAGACCAATTTTGGCCGTCATCGGAGTTGGGCATCACCATTGCTAAGGAGTGATAGGTAAGCAGCTACATGTTACGTTGATTCGGCGGGGAGAGAAGAAATGGAAATGTGATGAGGGAGGAAATGGATTTTACCGGGGTCTTCTTCACTTCAGGGACAGGGAGAGAGCAACAAAAAATCAGTAGTGGAGGAAATGTTTTACCGGGTCTTCTTTCTCATTCCACCTTTACACAATTTATTTTGTCTTTTCCTTTGTTTCCCTTTTTCTTTACCCTTTTTGGTTTTTGAGAAAAGCCACGTCACCATCACATTTTGAATTTCTGGTGGACTTCTATGGGTTATTTCTGTACAAGGAGCTTTTTCCTTATAAGTAACATAGTTTTCATGCCCCGACTCTGGCATTGACTCGAACAAACATGTGGGTCACTCGATCAATGGCTCAATTGCTAACGTGATTTTAGAGTTGATCATTTAGACTTTTCAATTTATAAATATAAATCTCGGACCAATGAATGGAAATATTTCCTAAACTCACACTGAATAAAGGAAGTGAGTATAGGGACTCTTGGTTGGTCATAGAAATGAAAGAGTTTTCGCTAGTGAAACTTTAAGAGAAAAGATAGGGCAAGTAGTCTACAACTATCCTGGCAAACTAATATGGACCGACCCCATCATCTTCACCCCGTAAGAATTACGAGATTATCCCAAAGATCCATGTTCAATATGTGGAACGATTTCAGAAGATACTTTCGAAGTGAAAGTGAATTATATTGAATGAACGTTACCCTTCAAAAGAAATCGCATAACTCGAGGAAATAAATGATTTTTGTTTGGAAAAAAACTCGCAAGCGTACGGAATCGTTGACAAATAATAGATTTAGTGAGTTGTGTTATCGTTCTATGAGGAATAACTGTTAATTATAGATTACTTATTTGTATCAAATTCAATGTTTGTACTTTGTAACACAAAAGAGATGTTGGTTTTGTAATTATTCTAACTAAGCGATTTTTATCAAATAATGAGATGAATTTATTGGATTTCAGAATCCACCTATTGATTTCTATTTCCAATTCTCGACTTCAGTAAATTAGTGTTATTCAAGTGTCAATGACGATCGATAATCCATTAGTATCTAATTTTTTTTTTTCCAAAATATATTAAATATATCCTTAGCACGATCTGACCATATTTCTAATCCGAATTCATTATGTAAAGAAAGCATTCAATCACATAATTATCAATATAGATTGCACACGGCCTAAATATTATTCCTAGTACTCATTGCCTACGTATCAAATATGCAGTGTTCTACTTATTGTGAGTCTTTCGATACTTCAATAAGCAATAAGTTATCTAATGATAGCTAAGCAATCAAATAACACAATCTTCATGCATATTTAATCACAAACACAATAAATAACTAAAATACAAAGATTTCATCATGCATCCAATACACAAGAACTTTAGCCTAGTATTATGATATTCAAATTATATGAGAAGGTATGGAAAGACATCACCCGAAATAAAGAAAAATTTGAAGAACTTAAAACTCGATTTCTTGCAATTCAATCTGAGCTTTGGAACTTAAATCTTGTTGTAAAATTCTTCTTCGTCGCTTGCTAGACTCTCTTCAATGATAAAATAATGGTTCATCACATTTTGGACCATGTTTAGATTATATAAGATGCTAAATATGTCGTTTCATATATAGCCCAACGAAAAAAAAAAAAAAAAAGTAAACAAAATCTTCCTCTTGTATTTGAACTAGGCGCGTGCCTTTAAAGATCATAGACAGCCATCAGTATTTTTATTATAAATTTTTCCCCAGATATTCGATTGAGGAGATTCAAAGTGCGTTGAAATATTATTTTTCCAATTCGAATGTTTTCTATAACAAAAATGGGTCTCAACATGACACTTAAAATTCAGAGAATAACTTTTTTGACTAGAAATTGATATTTGATAATACTTTAACTATATTTCACCCGTTTGACTTATTTTCTCATCTAATTGACCCATAGCACATTTCAAATCTTCATCTTGATGTCCGACCTAACTTTTAAATATTTTCATTTTAATCCTCAATCTTTGAATCTCTTACAGTTGAGTCCCTTTTTTACAATTCCACCATTTATATCAATTTTTGTTTAAAAACACAATATACATAGAATTAAGTCATAATTCATCAAAATAAACAATAAATACTTTAACTTAAAGATCCAAATAAGTGTACAAAATACACTTATCAATTTTCAAGATAAAAAAATTATGAAAGAAAAACAATATTTTCTGTTTTTTTGTTTTTTTTTTTCTTACATATTTTAGATCTCGATTACAATAGAGGCTTTGAAAAGAAAGTACATTCACTTTACTAGATATACTGACATTAGAATTGTGTTTTATGCTAATATGAAACTTCACATTTTCACTTTTGTTATATATGAATCACTAAGAATACAATCTGTTACTCATATAAATAATCGTAAAATAAACATACCACGTGGCAAGCTTGCAAAATTCATATATAGCATAAGGGCATGACGTATGCGTGCCGAAGCGAGCTCAACCTAAGAGTTGCTCATCCGATCCCCTTTCGCAGAGGCCTCCGATACGAACTCATCCCTAGCGAGGCGGTTAGTCAACAAACAGCGGACCTTATGGAACGAATTGACAAGACAACACATTACTAATGCCGCTTCTACATACCTACACTGTCAAATCCCTAGCATGTCAGTAAGGATATGGAGATCATGGCACTAATGGCCTATGAATGATTAATTGATAGCTATGGCAAGAGATCCCAACTGTGCGGATGAGGCCAAGTGTTCTCTCATCTAACGACTCTTAATCATCATTGTCTACTATAAAAGCAACACTTGGTATCATTTTGAGATGATACAAGTTTATACTCTAAAAGTGAACATTGATTCTCTATACTTTTTTACTTCTTGCACTGACCTCCCTTTTTTGATCAACCAAATAATCACATTACAGCTTGCCAAACACTTTGAATCTTTCTCTTCATTAATTCACTAATATAATTAGCAATTTGATTTGATTTGAGTATATTGCGATTTGATTTACAAAAACGTTATTGTCTAGTTTTCTGTTGGCCACGTTACTGGACCATTTTTAATATATTGACGCCGTCTGTGGGAAACTTTGATACTATAACTATGTACATCCTAGTGGTAAAAGCTATTGGTGAAGAAGCCTTGAACAAAGGTTTTGGTCCTTGAACAAAGGACCATTGTGAAAAGACAATCTAGGAAGCTCGATGAGTTTAAGTCACCAAGGAACGCATGGTGGAAACGGGTAGCAGGACGCCTCTGAAGAAGATGTTCTCTGCACGAATGTAAACATGCGTCGCCCCCATCATCGCCATAGAAGAGGTGGTACAACAGTATGCCTTGCATGGGAAGTTGGAGAAATGGCCGCCAACATGAGAAATATGGTCTAACAAAACGCTGCCATGTAGCAGCTACTAATGCAAATGCAACAAGAAGTCGGGTCCTAAGTACCTCAACACATGACTTTTCACCAAGAGGGTGAAGAGAATAATACAGCAACATATCCACAATTGTACGGAACCAATAACCCAGTGGAAAGAGAAATGGGAGTTGACACTTCTACCAACTATGTCACGACCCACCATGGTGGTGATGTCGCCATGGGAGAGAACTTTCCTCCTGAATACCCCCAGGAATACGAGTCTCAGAGGTCCGTCAGTGTCTTTGACATGATTGAACCCATAAGACCTAGAAATAGGCCTCAACCACCTCTCCCAAATCAAGGGAAGTGAGAATGTCAGGGGTATGAGCCTCAAGAGATGCCACCACCACCTAAAAATAGGCATGAGAGAAGAGACGCGGCAAATGCAAGAAATTGGGTAAAAACTTCACAGCCTCGTTATCAAGCAGAGGAGGACAATCCCGATGGTCCATGCAGGTCATTCGAGCTAGACAACGATGATGAAAGCTTGTCATTCTCCCAAGAACTAAGGAGGGCCCAGTCCCTAGCCACTTTGTACCTAAATACGAAGGAAAAAGTGACCCTACGAAACACCTCAATAGCTACAAAACTTAGATGTCTCTGCGAGGAGCCTCGTCGGCACTAAAATGTCATGCTTTTTATCTTACACTAACAGGGACCGCCGAAATCTGGTATAGTCGTATTCCAGTCGATAGTATCAGGAACTGGCTAGATCTAAAAAATGCCTTTCTCAACCAATACTTGTCGAGCGAAGAAGGAGAGACCCATATCCAGAGGCTACAACATATGAGCAAGTCACTGACAAAGAGGCCCTCTCCGCATTGAGAGGAGACCTCAACATGAACACCATGTTTTGGAGGGATGTACGAAACAAGGACCCAACCACCTATGACGCCTTTGTGGAAATGATGAAGAGTGAAATCGTCAACAAAGAGCTAATTGATGATCGAAATCGAACCTCTATGGGGCTCCTACTACCCCAGAGGCAGCGAAGAGGCCCTGTTTCCCATCTAGTGGACCAACAATGGACCAAAGCAAGACATACCATAGCCTCCACCTGGGGACAAGCACTGGCTACTTCCACGTTAAACATTGTGCCCTCTCTGGCATATGAAAAGGTTAGACCTGATGCCCAAAAGCCAAACTTACCCAGAGGAAGAGGGAAAGAGCCTAGAGACAGGCAATATTGCACATACCACCGAACCAATGGACACAACACTAAGGATTGTTTGTCTAGGCCATATCATGGAGAGCCCCTGCTGTGGGTAGAAATGACCACCACAGACAAATAAGTGCCCCTACGTTCAGGCAAAGGCCTCGATACAATGAGGAAATGAGGGATCGTAGAAACGAGTCGTCCTAGAGGGAGCACGATGATGATAGAAACCTGACAAGGGGTTAGAGGCCTAGAAGAGAGCCCCACAGCCAATATCGATAACGCACCCATCAGGGAGATTGACACCATAATTGACGGTCCGCACATAGGAGGAAGTTCCAAAAATGCTCTGAAGAATTATGCAAGAGAAGCGAAAGACCCTCCGTTGACAAGTTCTCTCATCAACAGCACCGGTAGGAATGCTGAAAACACCCCCACCAGTCACCTTTTCTCAGGAGGACGCCTGGGGGTTCACTACCCCCACTGCGACGCGCTGGTGGTACAAGCCGTTGTGGCCAGAAATGGTCTGAAACACATGTTAGTTGATAATGGGAGTTCCGTTAACATCTTCTTCGGAACCACTTTTGATAATATGACTGTAAACCATGAGCTCGCCCCCATGACTATCCCTCTATATGGTTTTACTGGAGATAGCATCATACCTAGAGAAAGAATCACATTAGCAGTAGAGATGGGATAGTTCCCATTCAGAGCCCAACATTTCACGAAATTCTTGGTAGTAGACCATCGCTCCGCCTATTACCGGGTTCTAGTGCGACCTGCCCTAAAAGAGCTGGAGGCAGTAACGTCCATACACCACCTCTGTATGAAGTTTCCTACCAAGGAGTGGATCACCATAATGTAAGGTGATCAGATAGGTTCAAGAGAATGCTACCTTAGCTCCCCGAGAAAGTCGGAATCTAGGAGCGTAAACATGGTTTTAACATATTCTGAAATGATTGATGCACCTGAAGAAGGTCTAAACCCCGAACAAAGGAAAGACATCAACATGATAGATGCCTCTGAAGAATGGGTCATCGAAGTGGATTTAGACACATGGGTGGTCACAGAATCTAACTCACAGGAAACCCCGGTCGAAGAGTAAGAGCCTTTCTCCGTAAACCCAAATGACCAACAAAGTCACTACAAGTTGGAAGGAGGCTCGAACTAGAGGCGAAAACTAGGCTCAAAAAATTCCTACTTGATAACTTGGATGTGTTCGCATGGAGGCATGAAGATATGGTGGGTATTGATCCCAGAATCAGCTGCCATCGGCTCAATGTCGATCTAAAGCTCGCTCCTCACAAATAAAAAAGGAGAGCCCTAAATCCGGAGCGGTATGTCACATTGAAGGAAAAAGTACAGAGGCTCGTATCAAATGGATTCATCAGGGAAGCAGCATACCCGAAATGCATATCTAACCTAGTGCTAGTGAAGAAGGCTAATGGTAAATGGAGGGTCTGCATAAACTTCTCCAACATCAACCCGACATGTCCAAAAGGATAGCTTTTCGCTCCCAAGGGGAATTGCTAAACTTCATGGACGCTTACTCAGGGCACAATCAAATCTCAATGCACCACGCTGACGAGGAACACACCTCTTTCATTACAAATCGAGGATTATATTGTTACAGGGTTCTACCTTTTGGCTTGAAGAACGTTAGGGCGACCTATTAGCGACTAGTCAATAGGATGTTCTCTGACTTATTGGGCAAAACAATGGAAGTGTATGTTGACGACAGGCTAGTAAAAAGCCTAAGATCAGCGGACCATATGGAACATTTGTGAGCCACATTCGACATCCTAAGGAAGTACCACATGAGATTGAACCCATTGAAGTATGCCTTTGGAGTCGCTTCTGAAAAATTCCTAGGCTATAGGTAAACCAGAGAGGTATTGAGGCAAACCCTAAGAAAATTAAAGTTTTGCTAAAGATGAGGTCTCCTAGTAAACCAAATGAAGTAAAGAGCTTAACGGGGCACCTTGTAGCGCTGAACCGGTTCATTTCTAAGGCAACTGATAGGTGCCTCCCTTTCTTCAAAGTCTTAAAAGGAGGAAAAAGATTTCATTGGAGTGAAGAATGTGAAGAGGCGTTCCAATGTCTGAAAAAGTACCTGGGGCAAGTCTCCCTTCTTTCGAAGCCCAGGGAAGGGGAAACATTGTTATTATACTTGGCCGTGAGCGCTAATGCAGTGAGCTCGGTACTTGTGCGGGAGGAGGGAAACATGTAGCTACATGTATACTATGTTAGCAAAGCCCTTCTACCGGCAGAGACACGTTATGCGGAGGTGGAGAAACTCGCTTTGTCCCTCATGGCCGCTTCCAGGAAGTTAAGGCTTTATTTCCAAGCTCACAACATACGGGTTTTGACGAACCTCCCCCTTAAACAAGTATTCCAGAAACCAGACTCGTCTGGGAGACTTATAAAATGGGCCATAGAATTGAGTGAGTTCGACATTGAGTTCCAACCCCAGACCGCAATAAATGGGCAAGTAGTGGCAGACTTTGTCGTCGAGTTCACAGAAGCAACAAGCCTCAATATCGAGATGGAACCAACACACCCTCCAACCTGGATGCTATTCGTAGATGGATCCACTAGAGAAATCGGCTCGGGGGCTGGAGTGTTACTAGAAAGCCCCGAAGGACATAAGCTTAATTGTGCAGTGCGGTTCGGTTTCAAAACTTCCAACAACGCTACTGAATATATGGCACTCTTAGCAGGCCTCCGACTGGCTACAGAGATGCAGGTGAAAAGTTTGGCGATTTGAAGTGATTCGTAACTTGTCGTAAGCCAAGTCAATGGCAGTTTCGCAGCTAAAGACAAGGGCATGGCCACATACCTAAAGAAGGTAATGGAACTGATCCCCTGTTTCGACAAATTCAAACTAATCCAAATTCCAAGGGCTGAAAACCCGTATGCAGACGCCCTATCAAAACTGGGAAACAACAAAGGCTCAAAGTTGCTCAAACTTGGACCTGTAGAGTACCACCCCCGACCCTCCACAACTAAAATGGAGGAAGTGATGTAGGTCGGAGGAGCCCCCCAGTGGATGCGACTCATCATAGCATATCTCTAGGATTACATCTTGCCAGAAAATAAAGAAGAGGCCTGAAAGCTCAGGCGAAAGGCCGTCCATTATGTGCTCAAAGACGAGGTCCTATATAAGAGAGAATTCTCATCGCCCCTCGAAAGATGCACTGGAGGAGACGAGGCAGATTATGTACTCAAAGAAATCCATGAAGGAATATGTGGTAACCACACTGGAGGCCTAGCACTAGCCCATAAAGTGCTGAGACAAAGCTACTATTGGCCAACCCTGAAGAAAGATGCCCTTCAATTTGTTAAGAAGTGTGAAAAGTGCCAACGCTTCGCTTCCATTCAGAGACAACCTTCACAGGAGTTAACAGTGGTATCCAGTCCGTGGCCCTTTGCAAAATGGGAGGTCGACCTAATAGGACCCCATGCCAAAGGAAAAAGGGGGTTTAAATTATGCAATCATCGCCATTGATTACTTCACTAAGTGGGTTGAGGCCGAGCCTTTAGCAAAAATAACTGAGGCGCACACTTCAAAATTTCTATGGAAGAATATCATATACCGGTTCGGAATTTCCCACTCTATACTCACAGACAATGGGCGACAGTTTGACAATAAGAAACTCTGATACCTCTGTGACGAGCTGGGTATCAAAAAGCACTTTTCCTCTCCTCATCACCCTCAGGCAAATGGTCAAGTTAAGGCAGCCAACAAAACCATAAAATACCTCTTAAAGAAGAAGCTGGATGAATCAAAGGGGGCATGGGTGTATGAGTTCCCCCACGTTCTATGGGCAATACGCACCACCAGCCGGACGGCAACTGGAGATACTTATTTCTCCATGGCTTACGGGGCAGAGGCAATGAACCCAGTTGAAGTAGGTTTGTCATCACCTCGACGGTTATAGTTCAACGAGGTTTCCAACGAAGAAATAAGACGTTGTGAGCTCGACTTTCTCGACGAAAGAAGAGAGGCTTCGCAGGTCAAGTTAGCTATCTACCAAAGAAAGATGGTACGATACTACAATCGCAAAGTTAAACGCAAATCATTTCGAAGAGGCTATTTAGTACTTAGAAGGGTGTTTTTATCGTCGAAAGAGCCGAGGGTAGGCACGTTGGGCCCAAATTTATTGGGAGGGTCCTTACCGTATCGTCGGTGAGGTCAGGCCTGGGACCTTTTCCATCGAAAATCTTGGCAGGAAGATGCAGCCCCACCCATGGAATGTGGAGCACCTCCGAATGTATTATCAGTAAGATCCTGTTCTGCGTATGTACCGTCTACAATCAATAAAAGTTCTCCTTTGTAGTCTATTAAGTATGGCTATCTCATACACATCTACATCAACGATTAAAATATGGCAAGCACATATCTCAATCAAATTAATTAATTATAACAGGTTCATAAATTATTACTAAAGTATGACGAGCTCATATACATCTCCATCAACGGTTAAAATATGGTGAGCCCATATCTCCATCAAGTTAATTAATTACGATAGGTTCATAAGTTATTACTAAAGTATGGCGAGCTCATACATATCTCCATCGACGGTTAGAATATGGCGAGCCCATATCTCCATTAAATTAATTAATTTATGACAGGTTCATAAGTTATTACTAAAGTATGGCGAGCTCATACACATCTCCATCAACGGTTAAAATATGGTGAGCACATATCTCCATCAAGTTAATTAATTACAAGAAGTTCATAAGTCATAAAGTATGACGAACTCATACACTTCTCCATCGACAGTTAGAATATGGCAAGCCCATATCTCCATCAAATTAATTAATTATGACAGGTTCATAAGTTATTACTAAATATGACGAGCTCATACATTATTATAGCAAGTTCGTAACACAATGATCCTAGCAAGGGACAAATTCATTCACATCAGGTCAAAGTGTAAATACAAAAGGGAAAAGGGGAAGGGTCAATACACGTTGCCATAAAGGCTTATCTTAAGGAGCAGCCTCAGCCTGTTGATCCTCCCCTTCGTGGGTATCAAGCTCTTCCATCAAATCTTCGACCTCTGGGGCCAGAGTTGAAGGGTTGGCGAAAAGAAATTACCCCTTCGCAACAGTTAAGTCCATTTGAGGGTAGAGCTTAGATAATCTCTTGAAAACCTCAGGATAGGCGACCCTCCAGTGAATTTCCAGCCTCTCATACTTCGCGGTCTCATGAAAATGGGACATATAATCGTGCATTGCCACCTCCCCAGCCTTCTTCAATTGTTCCTCAAAGGTGGAAGCTTCAACAGTAAGCTCAGCAACGCGAGCTTTCCATTCCTCCATCTCTCTTTATTAACCGCCTCTAAAGTCGTGGAGGCGATCCTCTGAAGATTGTTAGAGTTTTCGACCCTCTTGGTCAAAGCATTCACCTCAGCCTTGCAAAGGTGTGCCTCATCTATAAATCCCTCGTTTTCTTTGGAGAGGGCCTCTACCTTGGACACAGCCACGACGCATTTCAGCTTGGAAGCCTCAGCAGATTTAGTGGCAGAGACGGCCTCGACTTTGGCTTTGATCGTGGCAAACTCAACGTTCTAGGCTCGATTGTAATAATCTTGCACAAGTCCCTGCATCCGCCTCACCTCCATTTGAGCATTAATTAAGAAACTTTGAGAACGAACCTGCAAGGCAAGTCCAGCCTCCATTAGGTCGGCCACATCACAAATCTAAGCATAAGACGAATACTTGTTAGTCCAGTATTTTTGGCTAAGCCTTGAAGACCCTTGAACGTCGGCAGGGAGCATTTCCATAACCCCGTAGGCGATCTCATCCTACCTCCCTTCCAGAAAGTTTTGGGCCTTATCCTCATTAAGGAAACTCAATCCAACCCCCTTCTTCTTTTTCCTCGATAAGCTGCCTTCTTCCTCAATAGATTCTTCCACTTCAACCACCTTCATGGATCGGCAAGGATGGGACGGTTCAACGATTCGTCTAAAGTGGATTGGCGTTTAGGCTGGGAGGAAGTCTTACATTCTTTGCCAGAACTAGCTTCTTCTTCAAAGGCTTGCCTTCTGAGTCCTTACCTTCTCCTTTCTCCTTTCCATTTTCCTTATCCTTGTCTTTGTCCTTCTATTCCAGTTTTGACAGAGGATGTGGGGGATTCATCTTAGAAAGGTGAGCCAGCTCGTCCATATGATTTTTATAAGTTGACGAACTGCTGCCAAGAGGTTTCTTTCTCTGAGCCTCCCTGAGACTTCGTAATTGGAAGAGGTTGGGCTTTACCCACTCTTTGTTAGCGTGCTGACCTACAAATAAAAGGTAGATTAGGAACAACTACTGCGAGAAAAGTGTTAAAACACTTGGCCAAATCAATATCACCTTTGGTAGCCATCCGAAAGTGGATGACGAATAGGGTCTGCTTGGCGATGACATTCTTAAAGTACCTCTTCTCAACGGGTAAGGTATAAATCGTCCTCACCGCAGCCCACTCGGATGGCTCAAGTCGGAATCGATCTACAACAGTTGTAAGAAAACACCACATCAATTCAAACGCCAGATAAGATAAAGCAACATACATAAAAATGATAAGTAAATGGGGGCTCAACTCACTTTACTCATGGTACTAGGTCGGCACGGTAATCTCTGGGACCACATCCCCTTCAACGGTCTGCCAGCAACTCCTAACCCAAAACCAAGAGAACTTTCAATATATTTATAGAGGTAGGGGTTCCCCAGACGAAAGGGGAATGTGAGCCCCAAGGGTTCATACAATACTACCCCTTACAATCGCTCCTCCCACTGAAGACTTAGGGCTGAAAGAGGATCTGAAAAACGTGTGAAGGCATATCCTCACCAAGCGTGACCTCCTTCTAGAGAAGGAAGGCCCCTGCCAGTTGGCTCCATGCATTAGGTACTAACTGGGTGGGGGCCAAGTTGTATTACCTAATAATGAACCTAAAAAAAGGGTGTAAGGGTAGTCTCAACCCCCCGACCAGAGTCACTTCGCTTATAGCTACACACTCTTCCTTGGGAAAACGGACTCTCTCTTCCTGGGTCGGTATGAACATCTCAATATCATCAAGGATTCTATACATTTTCCTAAGGTTCTCTAGTTTGTTCTCCTTTATGTCGGTGGGCCACAAAGATGTCCCCCCATCTAATACTACAATCAATAGGGTTCTCGCGCACCATCCTAGAACTATGAGAACCCCCCATCGCTTCTATAATCCTTCCGGTATAAATCATCGGAGGAATCCCAGCCTCTGCACAGATTAGAGCCATGTCCCCTTAAGAAAACCCCTCACCCGCATTCTCTTTAGACGAAGAGGCCATTTAAAATCAAAGGAATTGATAAAAATACCTCAATATAAAGAATACTTACGCAAATTCTAAAAACTTAAATCTCGGACGGTCTCAGAGTAAAATAAAAGTAGTCAATCACCAGCAGTTGCAAGGATTGTGGGTTCGAACGAAGGAAAACTTCAACACTTTGTTTCACAAAATCTCAGAGAGTGAAAAAAGATGAAAAAGTGGGTTTCAATTCCTTATATAGGCTTGGCGGACGAATCCCCGCCGTCGGATATTCTCATGGTTTAATCTGAGATAAATGCTTACCTCAGAAGCTGGTTTTTAAATTCCAGGAGTCCTCCACTTGTAGCCTCACCATCTACGTCGAAACCAAAGGGCGCCTGTTTGGTTTTGAATCGAAGGCCCAGATTGATACGTGCTACACACGCGACCAAAATTCACGTGCGCCTAAGCAAAGGTGAAATATTACCATTATTGCTCATTGACTGCGCACATCGCTCAAACTTTGGGAATGACTAGAATATCCAGTTGTTGCTCATTGGGAACCAACAGTTACCAGGTCACCTTAACGGATCGGTTGGGGAGCCCTAAAATGCTTACCTCAGTGGATGGTGTGTGATTCAGCCTTCAGCGGTTGTGGGCCTATGCCAACTGCCAAAGCAAGCTCAAATGTTGCCAACTACAGCCTGATGAACCACAAACCTAAAATCTTCACTTACATCTTCTCCGCAAGTTCTCTCTTCCTCTATCTATACTTCCTGTATTTTGTTTTGAATTTTGTCGATATTTTGGTGTCATTCTACTGGAATTTTTATATACCATTTCAATTGAGTTTCCTATGTGGGAATTAGGATTTTTGTTTTATCTTGAGAAATTGGATTGTTAGAATTTGGATGCACTACTGTATTCTATTCTTAGGATTTATAGAACATATGCGTTTTGAAAATAGGTGGACTTAATTTAGACTTTCTAATTGATAGATAGCTTGGTTGATTGTTAACGGTCATCGGTCAACGATCTCCGCCATAACTGAACTACAATGCTGGATTCGCCCCTGCGCATGAAGCTAAGTTTGAAACTTTTTATCTATGTCATGTACTAGTTGAGGCTAAACTTTGCTACTTCTTTATTTGTATCATGTGCTTAGACAAGACCAAGTCTTACCTCTTTTTATTTATATCATGTTCTTATGTGATGTTAACTCTTATCCATTTTCATTTGTATTGTGTGCATAGATGATGCTATATCTTTGCACATTGTTCATGTTGATAGGTTCATAGGCGGGTTAAGTCTTACAACTGTTTTATCGTCGATAGGTTTTTATTCGAAGCTAAGTCTAACTGTTTTACCATTGCCAATGTTGTGTTGATTGTTCATGATGAACAATTCTTTTGAGAGATAAATATTTGAATAAAGTCATCGATTTCAAGGAGTTGGTAACTGCACATGGGCTTTCCAATTGGACTGTGCTTTCCTTTGTGTGATCCCATTCTATTCCATGTCAGCATTATTTTACCATTAACAAAAATAAATAGGCACAAGAATATATGGTGTTGAGAGCCATCATTGGGTAACTCGTTGTTAACACAGACAACTGACGTAAAAAAAAGGGTAAGATAGCTATTGTTCTAAGCTTATTATAATATTACTACTCTTACCTATAGATAATACAAGGGGATCTCAAAGGCTAAGGTATCACTCTTCTGGCAGCTCTCGTTTGCCTGGGGTGCTAAAGATGACTCGAATAGGATGTTAGACGGGATTATCTCTTTGAATATAGCATCGAGCCGTCGACCCCTTCATAGGAGGCATATTGTAAAAAAATCCGTCATAATTGTATTCATGAGTTGGGGCTTTGCTAATATATGACAATTCAGGACTAGAGACCACAATGTTTAGCTAGATGAGGATGATTTATACAGCGCACTAGAGTCATCTGTATCATTAGATGAGAAATTGGGTAATAACGGCAATGGGGCGATGAGATTAGGGCAGACATTACCTTCTCTATTCGTTGAGGATTTTCGGAGGCAGTGGAAGAGAGGGACGGACATTAAATACCTTTAGGTTTAATTATTTATTTATTTTTAAAATAATTTTTGGAAATAAAGTTTAAATCTAAACACATAAAAACAAAATAAAAAAGTTCAAGATGGGGACTATGTTTTCTGTCCCCACCCTTTTTTACTATTTGGGGTAGGATTTCGTGCTACTTAAATGGGACGAGGCGAGGACGAGAATTTTTTAACTATAAGATCAAAATGGTTCACCCTAATGAATAGTCTCTACATGCTCTCTACACGAGGCTAAAGAGCAACTCGCAACCTCTTTCTACCTACTCAAACATTAATCATGGATTGCCTTGAATTTGTGTTTCCTCAGGCCCAATTTCCAAAGAACAATACTTACTTTTGTCATTCCTTATGAAAGGACATCTCGAAATAGATTGCTCAATGGGGTGAGTTTTATCTTGACTTTATCCGTTAGAGGGCTATCTTAGCCACATATTTAGCCAACAATTGTGTTTATCCATAGTTAACTCAAATCCCTACCTTAACTGATAAAGTAATGATGGGAGCAACTTCCACACTTGTTTCCAGAAGGGGAAAACCCCTTGTCTCGGCTCAATGACCGGGACAAGTTGGCGCCCCCCTATTGGAGGGGGACAGCTGTGGCAGCCCCCTTCCAATAGGAAAGCGCCAATTGGTACCCCTGTTTATGTCCCGATCATCGAGCCGGGACATAAAGCATGGCCCTTTCCAGAATTTCCTTATTTGTCACTCTTTGTCCTAAACTTATAAACATGACTAGGTTGATATTCTTTATGTTGGATGTTGATGTTGTCTATATAGAAGTTAGCACTTCTTGGACACTTGTCAATCTTCGTTGATACTTTCCGTCTACCATCTAGTCAGAATTTTTATCATTTGATTGTAAGTGGACGCCACTAACCCTACTACATTGAGGAGCAGTCTATGATAGATTACATTGAATGTTATGGGCACCTTTACTTACAAATAGTTTGATATCACCACTGTGATACTGGGATAGGTATCTAAGGTCATTGAACATTCAATAGTACAATATGGAATAATAATGACTTCTTCGAATCTTTAAAGGGATGTGCTAACCATTTTCTATTCCTCTTGCAATCTTTGTATAAACAAGCTACTCATTCAGATTATTGTCCCCATCAGTGGTACTACCACTCCCAAAACGAATTGGTCATCTTTAAGGATTGGCTTCCATCTCCTATACTTTCTTTTTTCTAGCATGTCTTCGACTTATGGGCCATCTTCTTATTGCGCCTATGCTCCAAATCTATCTCGGGATAGCACAACTAGATATACGACATGCAACAACACCTCATGTTGATCTAGAGGTACTGCAGATTGGACAGTTGAACACTCTACATGTTGAGTAGTGAAGGCACCCCTAACTAAACATGGGGGTTGTGGCACTTGTCCTTCATCTCTTTGTAACCATTGCTAAAAGTGTGATTTATACACTTATTTGGACTTCTAATCGCTAATCTGGGTAGATTTCCCCCTATTTTAGTGTAAAATATGTTAATTCTTGGTAAAACTCAAACTTAAAACATAAATGGCATGAAAAAGCATTTTGGAACTCAAATGGAGTTTATTTAGAGTAATTCAAGGTTAACCGAATTGCAAGTGAGAAATAAGAGAGCAATCGAAATAAATTAACAAGTTTCGGGGGCTAAATCCAACATTTAGAAAAGTTTAAGGACTAAATTGTAAACTTTTGGAACTTGGAAGGAATTAATTGAGAATGATTGTGGATGATGTTGATTAGATTGCAAAGATTTAAAGATGAAGGACCCATGGTGCAAATAAGAAGATATTTGAGTTAAACCAAAAGGAAAATTTAGAGACCAAATTGAATAAGAGTTAAAAGATGTGAATTGCAATTGCAACGCACTAAAATTGTTTCCCTAACAAGCAAACAACGTTGATTCATGTGATGGCAATGGTTTCAACCATGTGATCGCTTGGTTATTTTGGCTAGTAGAGTTTTTTTTCCTAATTTGTTTCAACATCTTCTAAAAAAGCAATTAGGGAACAATTTTGCCTAATTCTTGTTGCTATAAATTCAAAATTTCATCAACATTATTAGGATGGTAAAATAGTTCATCGGCTAGAACGGCAAGGGCTCAGTCCGGGAAAAGCCCTATCAGGGTCGGCTCGTGGCTCGATGGGCCGGCCCAGCTCCAGCTGACCCCCAAAAAATGGGGCTCGACCAGAGCCACGAGTCGACCCGGATCGAGCTTTTTTGGAACCGAGCCAAGCCGATGAGCTATTTTGCCATCCTTATCTACAGTATAATTTTTTAACTTTTTTTCCTTGGAATTGTATGCCATTATCTAATATAACGGAGTTTGGTACTTCGAACTGACATATGATATTTTTCGAGATAAACTTACAAGTATTGGCCTCAGTGATGCTTGTAAGAGGTTATACCCCACTTTGCAAAGGGCTAAGAGCTACTAGTGGTAGTCAACTCTTGTGATGGTTGTCGAGGTATCGTTACAAACTTCTGGATTCTTTTGCATTTTCTAGTGAAATTTATGGCATCTTTCTTCGTAGTTGGCCACTAAGACCTTGTTTCAAGCCTTATGTGCCAGGAAATGTTTGTTGGCCTTATTACTACGTATCCCACCATGGATTTCTCTCATTATATACATTGCTTCATTGTCATTCACACATCTTAGCAAAGGGAAAGTATACCATCATTTGAATAAAATTCATTCTGTAGTATATAGCTGGCTCCTTTTATTCTCAATTTTCTTTCCTTTTTTTTTTTTTTAATTTTGGGAGTGCTCTATCCCTTAACTAAGATAAATCTATTGTATCCATGAGGCTTTCCCTTGTATCTATAAACTTTCTTCCATTTTTTGATTAACTAATGTGCTTGACAGTAATTCTACTGGTATGATTTTGAATAGCTCCATATCCTTCATGCTTGCTAATTTTGCTAATTCATCTGCATATCTATTTTCTTCTCTAGGAAATTTTTGAGAGCTCAAATTTATTGAAGTGTTGTGACAAATCCATGACCTTGGTTAAGTATGCAACCATTATTTTTATCCTTGGTAAGGAACCTTCCATTGACCCTATTACCACTAACTGCGAATCAATTTATACCACGACTTTCTAGGTAAGGATTTCATTTGCCAATTGCAAATTGGCTATTAAAACCTCATATTCGGCTGCATTGTTTGTTGCCCTGAATGCGAACCAAAGTGTACAATTCAATTTATGTTCTTTCGAACTTGCTAAAATTATTGTCTCTACGACACCACTTTCTCCTAGTGACGTATCCAGAAACAGTTTCCAAGTTTTCGGTTAGAGTTCAATTTTAAGAATGGGGATGCAGAAAGGTCGGCAATGAAATCTTCTAATGCTTGTATCTTGATTGTGGATCACCCTTTATAGTTTATATCGAATTGTCCTAATTCCGTTGCCCATTTCATCAACCTCCCCGACTCGTTAATCTTTTGTAATACTTGTTTGAGTGAAAAATTGGTGAATACGTCAATATTGTGACTTTGGAAATAGGGTTGAAATTTCTGCGACAATATTACTAAAGCGAGGGCCAGCTTCTCTATATCAGAATATCTAGCCTCAACACCTTGTATTTACACACGCTGTATACTGGCAATTGTTGTTTCTCTTATTCTCTTACCAAAATGGAGTTTATTGCTGCCTTAAAAATTGCCAAATAGAGAAATAACTTTTCATCATTTAGTGGCATCGATAACAGTAGTGCTTTTCCTAGATATCCCTTCAAAGTGAGGAAAACTTGTTTGAATTCTTCAGTCTATTCAAATATTTTTCCTTTCTTTAATGTTTGAAATAAAGGATAACACTTATTGGTAGCTCGTGAAACAAACCTGCTTAAGGTAGCGACCCTTTTTGTAAGACTTTGTACCTTTTTAAGCTTTGTTGTAGATCGCATTTCTATAAGAGCGGATTTTATTAGGGTTCACTTCAATGCCTTAATGATTTACCATGAATCTTAGGAATTTCCTAGACATGACTCCAAAAATGCATTTCAGCATGTTGAGTTTCATCCGATATTTTTGTAGTATGTTAAAAGCTTCTTTCAGAAGTTTCAGGTGATTTAGAGGTTGAGACTTTTAGTGAGCATATTGTCTATACATACCTCAATTCTTTTGCCTACATGATCTGCGAACATTTTATTTACTATTCGTTGACAAGTGGCACTAGCATTTTTCAATCCAAATGACATTACCTTGTAACAATATAATCATCTATCAGTTATGAAGGTCGTATGCTCCTCATCTGATCTGTACATAAGAATTTGATTGCATCCTGAATATGCATCCATGTCTTGCAATTACTTCCACGAGCTGATCAATTTTGGGGAGCAAAAAATTGTCTTTGGAACAAATCCTGGCAAGTTCCCCATTTTTCGTTAGTTTTGGAACCAAAACTAGGTTGCATACCCAAATCGGCTACTAACCTTCACAGATAAATCGTTTTTCAATAGTTTATCAACTTCACTTTTTAACACTTCGTATTTCTCATAACTCATTGGTCGCCTCTTTTACATTTTAAGCTTTAATTTAGGATCGATTTTTAACACATGACACGCCACCTTCGGATCTATACCCACCATATTTGCATGCTTCCAGGAAAACACATCAATGTTCTTTTTTAAGAAGTTTTTTAACAAGCTTTTCATAGGCTCGATCAATTTTTTGTCAATCTTTAAAATGGTTGGAAAGTTCATTGAAATACCTTTCAAATTAAAACAGCATTTCTGCACAATATATTCCCTTGCTTCATAGCAGGTTGTCCATTGATTCCATCATAAGCGAACTTTTTATCTGCAATGTAGAAATTTATATATCCTTGATATACTCGGGCTTTCGCTTATTTCACTAATAGAGTGGTATGTCTGTGAAGGACTTGACCTCCTCCTATAAATCTGAGAGGCTCCAACACAAGGATTCATGGATAATAAGTATGCATTTAATCAAATGCACTTTCAAACAATATATTTCTATCATTTTCGTTGTCTAAAAGCATGCGATCAAAGTTTTCTGACTACCGTCATCTTCAGGGCATATGATTTCATTTTTATGCTTAAAAAATTTAATCGAAGGAATTAAAGAATTCGAATTACCTTGATCTCCACAGCTTTTTAAGGTTGAATCATTGCTGGCTTGCTTACTCTTTCTCTATGATTTTGATGCCTCCTTTCTCATTCGAGATCGGACGACCTTGCTACTTTCTTCGAGCTTTTTCTTACCTCCTTCTTTAGATTCCTCATGGTACCTTTTCAGATTGTTGCTGCCATCAAGATCACTACTAGGAAATTCCTCACCGGATTCTAATGCTTCTATTTTAGTAATATCTGATTCTGCTTGACTCATTTTTAACAAACTTTAATAGTTCCTTCACTTAATACAATGAGATCGTGGTTATCCTTATTCTATTATTGAACTCTAAATAATGATCAAAAAGTTTCTTACATAGCTAGGTTTTCCTCTTCTAATTAAACTCATTAAGCTGAGAAAGATGAAAAATGGATATTTGGGAGAAAACTATTCAAATTTTGCATGTGTTTTTTTTTTTTTTTTTATCATCGATATGCTTATTTATAGATCTCTATTAGGCCTTGAGGATAAATGAGTCTTTTTAGTTGGTGATATGTAGCAGCGTTTGATTAACTGACTTATAACTGATTATGTTATTTGCTCGTGTTTTATTCATTAGCTTAATTCTTATACTTTTGTTAAAGTACGTTGGCTCGCATTATGCACATAAGGTTGCTATAACTGCTCATTAGATTATTTTGTTCGCAAACACTTTAACTATTCAAAGTGCTCGCTTAGATACCCAAATTCATGAATATTTTATTGATAACACCTACTTATTCCTTAATGACGAATGCGCATCACTCTTATCGAGGAAGCCCATCAATTAAGATCAATTCCAAAGTCTAGTATCATTACTAAAAATGATGAGTGTAATTCACTTTCCTCTCTTAATAATTATTCAAATTAGGTTGGTTTTTGTGTTGTGTTGGAGTAGATAGCATATAGCAGGTTTATGATATAGATCTTAAGAGAGTCATATCTCAAAAGATAACTATTGAAATTGGAGAATTCAAGTCTATATAAACCACAATCGAAAGTCCATACTTTTGATGTAGGATTCAAATCTCATATTTTGCAATGAGAATCTTAACAATTCAAGATCCCTATGCCCATGTCAGATTGACTTTGCATTAGCCCATGATTAGTGTCAGACAAACACTACTATGCCGACGTCACCAACTGCGCCGCTAGATTGCAACCGATAGACACGATACCTGCTCGATACCATTGATATAGATTTTGAGAGAGTCATACCTCAAAAATTAACTATTAAAGTTTGAGAACCGAAATCTATATAAATCACACACTGAAAGTCCATAGACTTGATGTGGAATTCAAGTTCCATACCTTACAATGAGAAACATAATGTTTTGTTAATAGCCTAATGTGCATGTATTCTTTTGACAATTTCTTTTCAGTAGTTATATCGACAAAAAATAATCCTTTTCTCGCTTTTAAATTAAAAGATAAAAATTAATCCAAGCTTTACTTGTTAGGGTAACAAAAGAAATTATGACCAACTTTTAAACGTTAAGAGTAATGCTTCATATGCAAGGTAATTTTCACATAATTTTTACAAAATCTCACATGGCACAAATTCATTGACAGATAGATGTTAGAAAAATAAAAAAATATCTGCAAATCGGGTACAGAACTCTGTGAAAGAACAAAAATACTACTTATATACTTATATAGTTATTAGAGGGCTGTAAAAATTATAGTCCTCTCTAATTAGTGTGACACTCTAATGATTGTAAGTACAGCAGCTTTCGTGAAAGAATTCCGGTAATTAGGGAATTTTCCTAACACTTGACAGTTCGTCTTAATTTTTCTCAATAAATAAATAGTGTAATTAATGTCAGTGTACCCCCACACACATGTACGTCGAAGAATATTATGGCCCTCTCTATAAATGCGTAAAAAAATATTTTGTATCAACACTCCTTTTTTATTTATTATCCACCTAAATACACATCCACCGTTAACTCTCCCTTTCTTTGTCTTTATCCAAATGAAATTAAGAATCAGATCAAATCCAATTTGAAATTATAGGGTTTTTCTCAAGAGGAAAATCGTGCAGAAAACCCAATATTGTGGCGAAAGGCCGGGTGTATAAGCCTAGGGTTTTTGAGTTGACAGATCTGTGTGGCCGAGTCTAAAAGCGAATCATAATCCTCAGGATTCACCATGTTTTGGCGCATGGGCCTCCCCACTGCATCACCAGTAATTGATTTATTTTTCTTGAATATAAATTTTGAGATTTTTGTGACTGGTGGTATGGATCCAAATATCATGATGTAAATTGGGGAGGTGGTAGAAAAGTGAGGTATGTATTAGGGCTGGGCTGTATACCGGGG
>CAIGRF010229533.1:15216-39111 GCA_903798235.1 Fraxinus ornus | reverse complement strand
AGGACCCCAAAATGAACTTTGAGAGAACACGTTCCCTTTTTTTAATTTTCGAAAACAATTTTTCAAAATGTCAAAAAGAACACATTTTCAACAATTCCAAAATAAACATTCAAAACACAAAACACAAAACACAAAACACAAAATGATTTCAAAATTCAAAACACAAAACTGAAACACAAAGAGAACGGCACCTTAGTATTCAGGACTAACAGAATTTTTAGACCTCTCATCCTATGATGGAAACAACCTCTGACATTAAAATTCCTTAATTAAGATGAATGTCAACAAAAGATAAAATTTGGTTTGGCAAGATGCCAAATTCTTTTAATTCACTTGTGACATCTGGATTTAGATGGCTAAGAACTTGTTCTTTTTACCGTTTTCAAGCCGTTTTCTATTTTTGATTTTCCAAAACAGTGAAAACGCGTTCTCTTTCCTATTTCGAAAATGCGTCTGCTCCACCGCCTGAAAATAGTCGCCGCTGCAGCCGCTACAACACCACCACTACAACCAATTTCTTCAGTTTCCATTTTCCCTTTCTAAAAGCTCCATCTTTGTTGTTTATTAACTGTTTGCTTCTATAGAAATTAGGAAAATGGCTTTGCCTCAACTATTGCCTTCTTCTTCTTCTTCTTCAAGAATTTCCCATAAATTTCTCTTAAATACGTATAATTGCTTCTTAAACCTTAACCCATATAATTTTTTTACTACTACTACTCAGTCATTCTCTCATTGCTGCCATCAACGGCGGAAACCCAACTCATTTCGCTGCTCAGCTTCCTCATTTTCCGAAAAACACCCCGCCAACTCCCCAAAATCCGATGATGTGGTGGAGTTGCCGCTGTTTCCCCTTCCACTTGTTCTTTTTCCGAGGCCTATACTCCCTTTACAGATTTTCGAGTTCCGGTACCACATAATGATGCAAGGTTCGGAGTAATCTACACCGACTCCACTACTGGCATGACGGAAGTGGGCTGCGTGGGAGAGGTTATTAAGCACGAGCGTTTTGTGGATGGTTGATTCTTTTTAATATGTAAAGGGCAGGAGCGTTTTTGTGTGACCAAATTTGTGCGAACCATGCCTTATTTAGTGGCGGAGGTGGTTTAGCTTGAGGACCGCCCCTCGGGGAATGGCAAGGTGGAATCCGGGGTCAACTACAACAACGGAGGAGATGAAGGTGGTGGTGGTGGGCTTCGTTGAGAGAGAGAGACGAGAGAGAAGGGAGGGGAAAGTAAACGGGTTTTCATTTTTTTTATTTTTGAAAACAATTTTTCAAAATGTCAAAAATAACAAATTTTCAACAATCTCAAAATGGACACTCAAAACACAAAATTCAAAATGAATCCAAAACTCAAAACACAAAATTAAAACATAAAGAGAACAACCCCTAATTTGTTAAGGGTGTTTCTTAATTGGTAGATGGGTAGAGAGTGATGAAGATTGATGGCCCCGAGCTTTGAGTTATGTCAGTGTGTTATAGGCCTCTAGCCTTATATTTGTTTTCACTTCCGGTTACACGATTCTCTTTTAGAATTATTCGCCATGCCACATTTTGCTAGAAAAATCTATTTCTAATATAGAATTGTATTGTGCTTGAAGATTGACACGATTATTAAATTATTACAGATGAAATAATAGCTTCGATTTGTATACTGTTACTATAGTAGTTGTAATGCAGTCAAATGAGAACTAGACTTCTAGGGGAAGAGAGAGAGAGAGAGAGAGTCTTTATAAAAAAAATCAAATTGTGTCTTACAATGGAAAACAACTATCATACTCGTATCAAAAATCCTTAACAAAGCATGGAAAACTGCCTAATAGTAATCATGGAAAGGAAATAAGGAAAATGAACTCAGTAATTGCAAAATAACTTGTACTTCAGTCTGTGACTCTGTGGCAAGGTTCCCATAAACAATCTTCTAATAATATCCCAAGGATCTCTATCAAGTTGTCAATGGTCTTGTTTTCTGAATGTTTTTATGTTTTTTATGTTGGATTTTTAAGCGCAAAACAATAGAGAAATCAACACATTGTATTTAACGTAGTTCGGAGATGTGTCTACGTCCACAAGGAGCGAAGCGGAAATTTTTATTCAGTATGAATAATAGGGTTATATCATTAGCATTTATACTATCCCTAACCCAAGTTCAAGCCCATACATGACTTTAGGGCCCGTACAAGAAAATACACCGCTCTGTTCCGTTCGGTGTGCTCTGCTCCGGTATCGACCATTTTGATCCAGTAAACTTATGTTCCACCTATATGAGCCACATAAATAACAGTTTCTACTTTCTACTTTATGTTATTGAATTATTATTTATATCATCTGCTGCAGGAGGCCCACTTCCCTACAGAATCGGACAAGGGATAGTGATGATGATGATTACCAAGAGAGAGATTATGATGTTGCAGCTTTGGCAAATAACTTGAGCCAGGCCTTTCAATATGGAATCTATAGCACTGATGATATTGAAGAGGTATGTACTGTGACTTACTCATTATCTACCATTTTATCCCATCATCCTTTTATTTTCATACTTGAAAGAGAGTAATAATATTTAGAGAATTAGTGACTAGAAACTGGAATCTCTATTTCAAAATTGGAGGGTCACATTGGAACATTTAGTTAAAGCTGAATTTTTTTTGCGGTACAATAAATGGAAGATTTATTGACCAAGAAGTCTCAATTGGATTTCAATTGCTTCTTTGCTTGCAAACTTGGAAATAGGAAAATTATAATGGGTGGATATACGGTGATAATTTTTTAAGCTTTGATTTTGATGTAGGGAAGTTTGGGTTACTGGTTTTGTATATCTCTATAGTATGAATTTCTGGTGGATGATTTCCATAGGCTGCCTTGCTTTTTAACAAGGGTGCTGTTCCGATTAAAAACCCTATAAAGGTCAATTTTGTACGGAGCTAGAGAATGATCTTTGTCAAGGGTTTTATCTTTGAAGCATGTTCTTTGAAACACAGAAATGATAAGGTGGGAGAGTTGTATATTTTTAAATTTGATAGAAAAACGACAAAAATAAAATTAGAATAAAGGAAGATGAAGAACCAAGGTTACACTTTAATTTAACATTTGACCGTAAGAAGCTAGTGAAATATTTTATAAATTTTAAACCCCGAAAAATATGAACTTGCCTTTGAATGTTAACCATTTATATGGTGTTATTTCTTTTATAACAACATATACTTGACATTAAAGATATTTCCATCTCTTGTGTTGTTTCACTTTCTCCCTTATTGGTTTTTTCATTTTATGCTCAAGTTAACTGTATGTTTCATTAAGAAACTTAATATAAGTTCTATTTTCGAAGTTTGTAAATGTGTTAAGTTGTAATGAATTTTTGAATTGTCGTGTTATCAAATTCCCTTTTTAAGTGGACCACAATACAAAAACAATTGCTTTATAATTATTACCATTCAAAATATTTTACTTGTAAGTACCTTTTTTTTGTGTAAAAAGTAAAACTTATGAGCATGTTTCTAAGCTTAAGCCAAACATATGTGAACTGCACCAGTAGATGATTGGCATCTGATTCTTTTGCATTTGATGGAGGTGTAAGTAGTAATTTTTCACATTAATCTCCCTAATTGTATGGTAGAATTCATGGTATATTTGGCCCTTGTTTAATGCTTCATTGTGCTTGACACAATTATTTAGGTATGAGTTGCAAGGTGTTGTATTTCATTTATAATTTTTTAGTTTTAGCCCTGACTGTGGCCTATGATGCTCGGACTTGGGTGCGGGTATCGAATATGGGTGCATATCTAGGAGTCAGATCCTTCTCAATTTAAAAATTAAGATATGTAATTACTATATAAAAAGTTGACATTGAATAGAAATAAAAAATAAAAAATTTAGTATGCTAAGGAATTCAAATACAAGTATTGGACAATCGCTTTGAATAAAATCAATTTAATTTTTCATTTACTTGTACACAAATTAATTGATATTGGCTGTCAAAAAATGAACTCGTAGTTTAGTTTGTTGATCAACTCTTTCAATAAAATTAATTTAAACAATTGTATTATAATTTGAAATCAATTTAAATTTAAATTCAAAATAAATTCTTTTCAAAAAATTAAAGAAAAAAATCAATTTCAATATCTTATATATTATTTAAAAATAATTTTACAAATAAATTTAAATTTAAAACCAAATAAAATATATAGCACTAAATTATTTTAATTACAAAATAAAAGGTTCACACAAATAAAATATTAGAAATAAGAAATGTAATACAAAATTAAACTCAAATTAAATAGATTTGAATATATAATTTATCCAAATAAAATAATTACAATTTTATTAACTCTTCTTGTATTTGACTTCAAAGAGCTCATTCCAAAATCCGGTCCGACCCACTTTAATCAATTAGGGCAGTCAATTCATCAACCTCTCGTCTTCCCCAACTTTCTCGTCTTCTCCAACTCCTCTTTTGCAGAGCCAGAAACCCAGAAGCAAGACTCCACCTTTCGCTTTCTTCTCCCTTTTGCTGTCGTGTCCGAGTGCAAAGCGAAGGATGCGATCCATATCTCGTGTCAGATCTGTGTCATATCGTGTCGACTCGGACATTTATCCATTTTTGAAGAGTCCGAGCATCACAGACTGTGGCATTAGCTATCTGTGTGGCAATGCAAGTGTGAAATTGTTTACCACATAAAGCCTTCTATTAGTTGGCTAAGGATCAGATTTTGCTACTTTGTACCATATAATAAAATAACCTGCATCAATTTCAATAAATGTTGCAACACATTTAACCATTACATCATACACTCCCACTTTTGCCCTTCAATTGGAAAACAAATTTACTACTTTACCCCAAATTTTGTTTCACAAAAACCTTCCCACTGTCTTCCTACCCAATCCCCCAAGAAACACGCCATTCACAACAACGTGCAGGGGGAGAACATTCGATGCTGGCAACTCGCAATCTCTGTTCTAAAACCAAATCTCCAGCAGCCTGCTGCTCTGTCCAACACGATGGTTGTCAATCACTATTACACCGACACTTCAAATAGGGTGGCGTATACATGTCTGTCACGTATCAGATATCGACACTCCTCGAACACTTTATCATGATCATTTTTCATCCGAAATATTATATATTTTTAACTCAAAATTATTATTGCATTATAAATAGATATTCATGTTTAAAAGATTCTCACAAAAAAATTAACAAAGATGTTTTAAGAAGATATTAGGACTTGGCGATGATATTGTTGCATAACTAAACACATGGTTAGTCAATATATCCGAAAATTTAGGCAGCATATTCATAAGACCCCCATCGCTCAGAACGGTCACCTGTTCATGCTTGAAGCCTTTCAAGAGAGGACAAATGGCATTGTAGGAGTTTCTCATGTACCCATCTATGTTCATCCATTTTATCTATATTTTTACTGATGAATACAGTTTAAGCGATAGTGCCAATATCAATGTTTATGAACAAGGCGGTATGTTTTTATGCATACTGGATCACAGTAAAGGATATTGTTAGGTACAAACTCTTTTCGAACACTCATTGCAGACAATTAACTATTGCTTCACAATGGAATGCATGTTGTGGTTAGGTTTGACAGATTTATCATTAAACCCAGTTCTAACTACAACCAAAGTCAGGTGAATCACCATCCCAATCCTGTTGAGCATCCAATATTTCAGTTCTAGAGAATACGTCATTTTTTATCCTAAGATCAGGTATTGGGTTTTATACTTCGAACACAATGTTTAGTTTTTTTTTTCTCCCTTAACAGAATTGTATCAGAGCCATCAACGACATGCATATCATAACACTTCTGTCATGTAAACGAAGACACACTTTATAGGATGAGAAGGCATTCCTACACGTAACATCTTGACATCCTACAACTTCAACTTGTACTTCACGTTTGTTTTGCATGGCACGACAGAGGATAATCACGACCATCGAATTTTGGCTAAGGAAATTTACAGTCTCGACGTTCAATTCCTAGCCCCATGCAAGTACCTAATGGAGTCGAGATTCGCACACAGGTCAAGATATATGGCCTTGTACAAAGGATCGGACATAATAATGTCGTTTCCAAGAGTTTCGAAATAAGCCCAACCGTCATAGATGAAGGTTACAAAATGTTTGAAAGCGATTCAACTTCAATCACTCCCAATGTAATTAAGAGCGCTGAACCAAAATGTTTGAAAGCGATTCAACTTCAATCACTCCAACGTAATTAATAGGGCTTTCAACGTATGGAAGCAAATGAAAAATACTCGATTGGATGCCTTGTTACTCGTTTCAGGCACAGGTGTTGTAGAAATGAGGGTTATCCACAATTCCCTCAAACGATTCATGATTGTTGATGAGGCTTTGCAAAGAGTGCAGGGGGCCAAAGGAGCTGTACGGATGCCTGTCTGATGAGGAAGATGAAATTGTAGTTGAGTTAGATGTGCCTGGAGAGGAAGACATGTCGTGGAATCAATTGCTAGATTACATGGCACATTAATTGGATAGAATTTTATCGGTCAATCACAATTAGCCCTCATGAAATACCTTGGTTAGCATATGTTTGTGTTAAAGTTATGTTGTTTGGTATGCCCTCGACTGTCGTTGGTCGGGTTTGATTGTTTACAATTTGCAGAATAGTTGTGCAAAAAAAATTCATCCGCGCCGTTTGTTTCCCCCATGTCTAGAAATTGAACTCTTGCGGTTGTGATACTCTGTGGTTGATAAGATGGTGCTTGATCAAAATTGAAGATTTTGACCAAAAAGGACCAAAATAAACCGAAAACAAGAATTAGGGACCATAAGAATTTTTTTTAATAATTTTGAAGGTGTGACCATAGCATACAAACCAAGGGTAGTGTTATTTTTCCAAACCAAACCTATGCAAACCAAAATGAGATTTTTTTTTCCAAAAACCAAACTTAAACACACACAAAGTAGTGTTATTTTATCGAGGGTAGATTGGGAAACAATGATTGGAGAGGTAGTTGTTCTATATTAGGAAGGTGATCACTACTCACTGATGTCGCTAGAAGAATGAAGACTAGCAATTGGGATCGGTGGGAGTGAAAAATGTAGTAAATGGATATTATTGGTTATTGTTTTATCACATTGTGTACTAACTATTAGTTGTTTCCTTTGTGCAGGCTCATGGCTCACTAGAACGGGATGATGAGGTACACAACTTCGTTCATTAGTGATGAATTTGTCATCCGTTGTCTTTTCCAATTATTAGGTCAAAAAATGAGGGTGATCCTTGTCCTTATGAGAGTTTGAAGCTTAAGCCTGCCTAAAAAAAAATAATAAAATAATTCATTCAAAAGAATATAAATATATAAAAATGCTTATAATAAACTATTAGCAATTTTAACCATAATAAATTAAAGTCTGAACTTACTAACAAACATAATCCCATGTTTGATGGCCATTATTTGAGAAAAATAATGTTTTGAATAGTGATTTTTATGAGAATGTGTAGTTAAAAAGTAAAGAAAAGTTTTGAGTTTACATGCAGAATATTTTATTATGTGAATGTGTGGTTGAATATAGATATGTAGAAAAAAGAGTTTTCAAATAATAGCCATCAAACAAGGGATAAGATAGATTGTTATAGAAAATAAAAAGTTCTCAAATTAGTAATCACGTAACGTAATTGTAATCTACTAATATTGTTCCAAAAGACCTTGAGGCTTACGACTTGTGTTCCGCATCACCCTCATGGGAGACTTTAATTAGAAGCATCAAAGCTTACGTCTTATGCCTTAATTTAGTAAAGATTATGCCTCAAGTTAGTGAGGCCTTGAGGCTAAGCCTCATGTCGACTAAAGTGTTCTATTTGTGTTACCTTTCTTGGTTATTTTTTTATTTTCCTTAGCCTTTTGAGCTATTCTTTTATAACATATAATGTTTCCAGTTTTTCTCCCCTTTACACAGACGAAAACAGAGGAGAAGAAGCCTTTATTATTTACAATTTTATTGGACTTCTAATTTTTTTTATTCCTTTTATTATAGATTTTTTAATAAGTTCTATGTTTTATCGTGATCATAATTAACTTGTCCAATTAGTACCAGGATTTAACTTAAGTCTCTCATTAGATAGAACTCTTGAGTTCGAATCTTGGGGGATGTAATAGAAAGCTGTGAGGGGGTAAGTAGGCAGATGCCCATCCAAAGCGGATATGACATATGATATAACGGCTTGGGTATAGAGGCCGGGTCGTTACAAATTTGTCTTGAAAATTATGCCTCGCCTAACAGAGGTAAAATGCCTTTGATACTCAATTTAACGTTTTTCTAAACATTACTACTAGAAGTGGACGCAGCTCTAATAAAACATTCTATTTTATTAGAAAAAATAACCCAAAATGCTGAAACCAGTAATAAATACCCAGAAAGGGCAAGACAAATGAGTAAACGCCTTAGTCGCCCTGAGGCGTATTACTCCTCATCGAGTCAAGGAGAAAACCTTAAAATTGGCACCTAAGGAGTAAGCTTCAAGGTGGTTAATGAAAGCCTCATGTGAGAGCTAACAAATATCGCTGGTCGACTAGAGCAGTATGAATGTAGAGACCCTTGTTTGGGAAGTCCTGTAAAGAAATAGCACTAGATCTTTCAAATGTATGCAGGTTGCCTGAGTCAACAGCATATCTTTATATCATATAATTATTCAATAAAGAGTCGAGTTAAGTTCACTCTTGGCCTGATTCTCAGCACCATATTCATATGCATATGTCCGTTCTGCTCGAGTTTCAGCACCATATTCATATCATACGCACATCCCAGTCCTTCATGTACTCATTTATATTTATCAAGCTTTGCCTGTGCAAATTTACTTTGTGTTTTGATATGTGAGAGTTACTAATTTGGCCTTTTTGCAGGATATGTACTTTGACGATGAATCTGTAGAAGTTGTAATTTCTTCCCTTCGTTTAGGAGATGACCAGGAAAGGTTGGTGGATTGAGTTATTTGGTTTCATTTTCTTTGGTATCTCTGTCAAAATGGAAATAGCTCATCTGCTTGTAATTTTTTTAGTAGAAGATTTGGTGAACTTTTATGGTCATATTTGAGTAATGCTATTTGGCACGAGTTGTGCTTAACACGAGCCTAGGGGGCAACATATGTGGCGTTAAATGACAGGTTTAATTGAATGTAAAGGTATAATCTAAGAGCCTTGCTACTTGTACATAATTTTGTGTACATTAAGGTGCCCACCCCCTCACATGAGGTGGGGCCCACTTGGAGATAATATTTTTTATTCAAGTGGGTCCCACCCTCATGTGAGAGGGTGGATACCATGATGTACAAAAAATTATGTACAAGTAGATTTACTCATAATCTAAAGGCATAGTCCCCATTTATTTGGACTTGCCAATTAATGACATCTAGACTTGTGTTAAACACCACTGCTGGTGCTAGATAGCATTAAATCTGTTTATGTTGTTGCCTTTTATTGAAACACATTTAAGTTGTCGTATGTGGATATATTTGAAATATTTCTGTAGTCAATGAAACTCAACTTGGTCCAATGTTGGACGAATTAGAGAGACTAAAGTTTATGTTCTTAGAATCTTTGAAGCTGATTTCCAGCACGGGCTTGTAACCCAGCTGAAATGAATCAAATGCAAAACTGGGTCTCTCTAATTGATTCAGTGAATATTTTCCACGAGACCCTAATCATATCCATATCTCAAGTGCTTTGCATATTGTGATGTGTCTTTGCACTTGTTACATTTTCTTATTGGTAAATGTGTTTACCTTAATTTTTGCTCATGTTTACAGTGGTTCTCTTTTCACGAACTCCAATTGGTTTGCATTTGAGGATGATAGAACAGTTGATGAACCGCCAACTGATTTGGTTGCTTCCACATCCCCTAACATTGAGACAGCTGAAATTGTCAATGGACAGCTTGCTGCTGATGCCATTATCAATGAAGGCAAGGATTTAGCAGCAGACACATCTGAACCTCCTGAACCAAAAGGAAGTTTAAATGATCCTGTGCCCGGCAGTTCGTCAGGATTAAATGAATTTGGAACAGATGGGCCTGAGAAATCACCAATATCAGATGAAGGAATAAAAATTTCTGACTCAGTCGAGTTGTCTCCGATCTTGAATTCTGCTGAAACATCTAATGCAGCTCAGCCACCATCTCTACCAAATTGTGATGTTCAAGTGGAATCAGAAGCTCGGCCAGATGACGTTGGCCCTGATGCTGGAGATACTTCCTCTGCTTCTGTTGATGTGCCAGCAGATAGTTTAGGGTCACCTGACTTAACACAGAGAGAAACTGGTACCACTTCTTTACATGCAGAAGAAGGTGAAGGGACCTCAAACGCTGTAAAGATAGATTCTCTTGCAGGAACAGACGGACCTACTGAACAAGAAGAAGAGAAGAATTAATCTAGGGAGTAGAATGTAAATTTGTGTCAAGTCCTGTCGAGATGAACCAAGCACTTGTAGCCTTGACGAGGCCAGAGGACAAGGAATTCTGCTGCTAGCTGACTGGTATTATTAGCAGTTCTGTTGCCTTGTGTATGTTAATGGCACTTGCAATGAGCTTAGCTGACGACTCTCTTTTTCGTTTTTATTCGTTTCTTCAGGTAACCATGTGCTGTCGTCTCATTTGATGGCTAACAGATTCTATTAGGTGCTTGGCCCCAAGCTTCCTCAAGTTATACATGTATTTTAGTTTTATCGAGTTGGGTTCTTTGAACTTGTTACAAAACTGACAGAAACACAGAGTCGCTCTCTGTATAAAAGAGATCTTCAATTTACACTCACAGATCCTCTCTACACCAACTGCTTATTAAGTTATAATTTAGCAAAAGTACAGTTAATGCTCCCATAAAAATACCTTTGAATTTTTTCATTATATTCTAGGTTTTTTTTTAAAAAAAAAAAAACTTGAAATAATAATCTTTTTTGAAGTTGACTTACCACCCATATTGTTAATAAAAAGATTTAAGAACCAATATGTGCCATAAATATGGGTTCGTGTACTAAAACACTGTTGTAGAAATGTAGTAGTTTAACAGGTGAAAAGAAAGACTGTAAAATACTGCCATCAATATGGACTGTTGGGTTTTTTTGTGAAGGTTAGGAACTATTTTTCTGTCATTGGATACTTAGAACATTTTCAAGAGACTGGTCAAGTTTAAAAATAAGCTTGAAAACTCTATATTTTAACTTTTTAAAATTTAAAATAAGGAGTAATAAATTTGAAGAGCTAAAATCATCTATCTATTCTTTCTTTATAATCATTGCTTTTAGCGAACTACAAATTTCAACTCTTTCGAAAGTTTATTCCAATCATATTTGAATGGATTGACAGAGCTATAAAAAATGTTAAATAAAAGGAGAAAACAATGAATGTTCGTCGGGAAATAGCAAAATGAAGAGTCAAAATAGAAATATCGTTAAAAATGTATAAAAAGAAAATTAATCTAAATTAAAAAATGCTCTTAATTATGCTTTTTATATGTAATTTGATAATAAAATCTAATTCATCCATTGTGGTCTATATTAATTAACTCGTTCTTGAGTAGAAAGGAAATACATTCACAAAGAGATTAATATATGCAGAAATTCAAAGCACACTAAACCGAAATTGTTTCATTGACCAGGAGCAATTTAACCATCTAAACCAGATTATGTTGCTGAATCTACTTGTCCCTCTTCAACAGTCCTCAATCTGCCATCTTGTGTTCCCTTTCCTTCAAATTCCTTAGCAGTGTCATATGAAGCATGCAGTCCAAAGAAGAAATAGTACACTAATAGGAAACCACTCCATATCCCGAACCTTATGAATGAATCCTTGTCTATCGACCCAAGAAGGAAGATGTTAATGGCAATGGATGATGCTGGCAACCAAGGAACCAATGGAATGCCCCACAGCTTAGGTTTACGAGCTTGTGGGACGAAAATCCGAAGTCCAAGTGTGGATAAAAACCAAATGGGGGCAAGTATGCAGTAGGCAATCCAACCACTTTCGCTAATTCCCCAGTAAGCAGCAATACCAATTGATGATCCAATGATAAGAAGAAGGAACACAATTAGTTTGTTCCGGTTTTCGGTTGTTGTCTCTCCACTGACATAGTACCGACGAACGAGTAGAGCAACAGCCACTAGCATAAAAATGGTGAGTGTTGAGATTGAGAGAAGGTTTGATAAAATGTCGAGTCCTGTGAAGAATGCAATGACTGCAGTAGCAGCAAGCATAAAAATGGTGGCATTGATTGGTGTTCCTGTTTTGGTATCTACTTTCGCGAACCATGGAGGCATCATATGCGTACGAGCAATGTGGGTCAAATAACGTGCTTGGCCTACAGCACCGACGAGCAAAACGGATGTCATTCCCTTCAATGCACCTGCAGCCACAATGTACTTAGCCCATCCCCATCCTACAATTTCAAACGCCCTAGAAAATGGCGCATCGGGATCAATTGTTTGGTAAGGTTGCATTAGGCATAGAGTCACTGCCATCAAACAGTATATAGTGGTGGTGATCACCATAGATCCCACGAGGCCAATGGGAATGTCTTTGGCAGGATTTTTGGTTTCCTCGGCCATAGTTGAAACAGCATCAAAACCAACATAAGAAAAGAACAAGACTGCAGAAGCTTTGAAGATACCGCGAGGACCAAATGGCGTGAAAGGAGTGTAATTTTTAGTGTCTGCTTTAATGAGCCCACAAATTATGATGAAGAGAATGACGAGCATATGGACTATTGAGGCAATGTAGTTGAGTCGAGAAGAGCCCTTTGTGCTTAGAACGGCAATTGCACAAATGATTGCTAATATAACAACAGCTATGGGGTCAAGTTGGTTGTAACCTTCTGCTAGCTGATGAACTGTGATGCGAAGTTCATCTGATGTACGATCGCAGAGAGTTGCAAAGTAGGATGTCCATGTACGAGCCACTGCAGCACCCCCAATGATGTACTCAAGAAGGATGTTTCCGGCAGCTATAAAGGCCATGAAGTCGCCTAACTCCACTCTCAAGTAGGCAAATGAGCCTCCTGCAATTAAATACGAAAAATCTTTACTTAACATAGTGCTAGGAGAATACATTTTCAACTGAATGAACTATTGTAATTCATTGGAGAATTACAGTCATCTTTTCAAATTCTGTATTTGTATTAGTTACAAATAGTTACCTGCAACAGGGATCTCCACAGCAAACTCGGTGTAGCAGAAGACTGAGAGCAAGGCCGAAAGCCCTGAGACAGCATAAGAGATAACTACGGCAGGACCAGCGGCCTCTCTCGCCTCACGGCCAGTAAGCACGAAGATTCCAGCACCAATGACGGCACCCATTCCAAACCAGATCAAGTCCCACCACGAAAGCGTCCTCTTCATCTCATTTTGGCTCCGCGCCTTCACTTCTAGTTCCGCGTCAACACTAGACCGGGTAAGAAACCGATCGGCCAGTCTCGCAGGCGTCTCCTTCAACGCATTTACGTAATTTCCCCAGCTCCTGAACGACTCCTCAGGGAGAAAATCGCTCTTCGTTAAACCCATTTTTGCCTATATATGCACTTCTGCAAAAATTATAGAATTGGAAGTGAATCAGTTTTTCTTATAATTCAATCGACTCAAATCTGATCGACTGTGTACAAATCGAACACCATGAACATTATCTTGATAATAGTCTATACATGTAAAACTTTGAAAATGAACTGATGTTCGGAAAAACATATTATTTTATAGTTATAGACTGAATGAATCTCATCAATCACATCACACGCATGAAAATTGGAACCAATCTATGACTCAAATCATCGAACAGAATAAATGCATATACAAACAAAAAATATATATATATATACCTACACACGCCGTTTCATAATAATAGTGAACTCTAAATCAGCAATATATGGAAAATCAATCGATACGTCAAGAAGCCTATATAAAAACATACATACATTTCTGTATATATAGAAGACAAGGACCGGAAAAGTAGACCGCCGGAGAAAAAGTCGGCGGTGAAGCCGGTAAATTGAGACAGAATGCAGCAATAATTGTTATTGTATAGCGTTGACGGCTTGACGCTGGTATGCTTACTTATTTATAATAACTTAAAAGTGAAAGTGCGTTCAAAAAGAATCCTGTTTTGAATTTTGACTTTGTGTGTCAATTTGATTCCTGGTTCCAGCTGGCAGAATCTAATATTAATTATTTACAATAATAACTTTTTTTTTTAATTTAATTTAAGAACGTGAAAGGAAGGTAATATTAAAATTGGATTATTCTCAGTAATAAAAAGGACGATTTGCATATTCTTCCATATGCGAAAAAGATATTTATGATAATTAAGGTTCGTTCGACGTGGCTTTTGAAAAATTTAAATGAGCTTTTGAGATCTAAAAACTACTTTTAGATTCATTTGATTAATTCAGATTCAATGTATCTTCCTTTAAAAACATTTTCGAAATAAGAAACTTTTTTTATAAATCAATTTAACTTTCTCTTAAAGCACTTCTACTGAAAACGAAAACAAAAATAAAATTCACGTCAAACGGACCCTAAGCATATATGTATGGGCATAATGTATATAAAGTCATGTTTGGTACGGATTAAAATCAGATTTTAATCTTAGTCAAAGTCAAACAATTAATATTAATCACATCTTTCATGAGTTCCAGAGCTTTTCAACCACATATTTCAAAAACTTCTATCACATTTTACTAAAAATCTAATTTTAATCCTCACCAAACACCCTATAAATGTTTTCATAATGGATTACATAAAAACACATGACACTCTATCATTTGTCAGTTTAAAATACAATCAACTTTTTCATTCAATATTTTTTTTTCTCCACATCATTTTATGTAATCCCTTATTTACTATTTTTATGTACAAGTTGCATAATCTCATATCAAAACAAAATCTAGTGCGGAGCCTTTGTTTGGACTCCATTAAAATCAAAATGTGAGGAAAACGTATTTTGAAATAGTAAATTTTTAGAGAATGTGTGGTTAAATTTTTTTTTAAAAAAAAAATTAATTTACGTGTAATATTATTTTATTAAAAATGTGTGGTTGGAAATAAGAGAGAAATAAAATACATTTATGAAATAATGAAGCCAAAACAAGGGCTAAATGTTTTTGCTATAAATAATGCTAAATATACATCGTTTGGTTCATATTTTTGTGCACTCCACTGGAGTTAAAAAGTGTTGTGTGGGAAAGTGTGTTTTTGTTTTTCAAAATTGTCCAATCATGTATCGTCAAGTAACACAATGTCAACAACGATGTAAAAAAAATATATATATATACGTGGCATGATTTTTCGCTATAGCAGTATGCCAATGTTGAATGAAGGAAATACATTTTTTATTTATTTATGACTTTTATTTTTCCTCTGGAAGATAGCAATTATTCCTCTGGAAGATAGCAATTATTCCTATAAATATGGATGGAGTGGGATCAATATTAACACTGTTTTGTAGGGATTAAGATTCAGCTTTTAATCTAAGGTCGATAATTTTAATTTCATATTTCATTGGATCCACAACCTTTTAATAACACATATCATCAAATTTTATCAAAATATATTAAAATTTTAATTTTAATCCTCATCAAATTTTGGTCGAATTTATCTAGCAGTTTTTGTTGGAATAATTGGTGTTATTTATAGTGTGAATTGAAATGTCTCCAATAGGTACAACTCTTCAATTGCAAAGGATGCATGCTAAGAATTATCTTGCTTTAAAATGTGTATGACTATTTAAAAGGTTAATGATGTAAAGTTATAACCATTTGATAGGGTGTATACTACACCATTTAATGTGAAAATGTGTGATCTATATTCAAAGATGTAACCATTCAAAAAGCCACTTGAAAATCTATAAATAGAGACTTTTAGTTCCATTTTTTCCTACACCAAAACTCAAATTATTATTGATTTGTAAATCTCTCGTCTCTTCAAAAATCCTATTCATTTTGTTTTACTGAAATAAAATTCCGTTCGAGATTTAAATTTGTGTCTATTCCGTTCAAGAAGAATATTATGTACACTTTGGTTTGATTAGCAAGAATCTAGTGAAATACCTATTTTGCAAGAAGGGTTGTATCTTGGAAGATAAACGTCAAATTATCCTATTGGCACCAGTGCAGGAGACTAAATCTATCTTTAAAAGATTTGTCATGGTATACACCGCTTCATCTTCATTCTTATTTTCTTTCTTTTGATTGTACAAGTCATTAATTTGACAACAATTTTAAGACAAATTCCTTCTATTCTACATTTCTTATACGTAATTTATATTGTAATATTGATTGAGATTTTCTGTGATTGTTGTTTTATAGAAAACTGACTAGTTCGATTGAAAAAATTAGTGAAGTGATTGGACAAACTTCTGAGTCTAGCCACTAGCATCTCAACATGAAAAGTCGAATAAATTTAGCAACACAAATTTCAAACGTTGGCAATAGAAGATGTTGTTCTAGCTAACCACACTGAATTTGGTGAAATTTTTGCATGAAGATTGCCTTGCACAGACATAAACAAATGATACTGATAAAAATACTTAGTTGGCTATTGAAGCATAGAAGCAAAGGCTAACACGATTGAAGACTCTGGGTCTAGTAGTTAAATGAGAAAGTATCCTAGCTCGTTAAGGACAACGGAAAGGGAAATGATGCAAAACAATTCAAATGAGACTGTTATAATTATGGGAAGCTAGGAAATCGAGCCAAAGACTGTCGCATTAAGAAAAAAGGATATGCAAAATAAAATAAAATAAAAGAAACCTTCTCAAGCAAACATAACTGAACTAGACAACATATCACTAGACGTTGTCGATATCAACCTATTTGCAGTTGTATCCGAAGTTAACTTGGTATCCAACGTCAAGAATTGGTGGATGGACATAGGAGCCACTCGCCACATTTGTAAAGACAAGGGTCTATTCATCCAGTACAAGAAGATGGATCAAAATGAACATTACCATATGGGCAACTCAGCTTTATCCAGGATAGAAGGAATTGGAAATGTCATTCTGAAAATCACTTATGGGAAAGAATTGACGCTGAACAATGTTGTGTGTATCCCAAAAATTAGGAAGAATCTGATTTCAGGTTCTATACTCAGTAAAAATGGATTCAAAATAATAATTGAGTCTGATAAATTTGTACTTACTAAAGGGGGCATGTATGTTGGAAAGGGTTCTTTACTTGATAGTCTGTTTAAGGCTAATGTTGTTATAGTGGATAATAAATCCACATATTTGTACCCACAAGTTATGAATAAAACTGATTCTTTTGTTTACAAACTCTAGTCTTCTTTTTTATGACATAACAAATTAGGACATGTTAATCGTGCTTCATTAAGGAAATTTATAGGGTTAGGACTTATGCATAACTTGAATCGAAAAACGAATATAAATGTTAAATTTGTGTTAAAGCAAATTTTGCTTAAAAAACCTTTCAATGTTGCAAGGTTTGTAACGTAATTAGCAAGTCTGTGAACAAATATAACTAGAAATAGTATGATTGAGAAATTCAAGGAGTACGTTGCAAATATTATAAATTGAGTTGTATTAGGTCTAGGGTTCGAGAATGGAAAGAAGGAAAAATGGCGTCGCAATTTCGCTAGACTGTCGTCATGATTTTCTTGAGTGGTAGAAACAGAAACATTGTTGCTCGTCTGCCGTCTTGCCTTTGCTCAAGAGACAACCTGTCGCTAAGCTCTTGCTCGAGCGACAGGGTTATCCGGAGAATTTTAATTCGCATTTTTAAGAATTTTTATCCAGTTCATTTAAATCTAAACCTACAGTATAAATACCCGCACGCCTCTGAACAATTTTTTCCAAGGTTGAACATTGAGAGAACACATACTGCTTCATATTTTACTTCATCAAATTTATCCATAGTTTTCAACCTTGATTGTTCGATTTGTTCTTGGGGGTGAAAACATCAAACTCACTTAATCAAAATACAAAACTCCTACTTCCTAAACATCTTTCAGAGTTTTGAAGATCAAGGGAAGGTGATTGGAGTTTCAGTTGTTGGAGGATGCGAAGTTCTTCGTTGATCCACAGGAGATAGACGAATTCATAAAGTCGAGAGTTGGTGCATGAGCATGCAATCCAGGAGGGCTGTAAAATTGCAGTCAGGAGATCAGAAAGTACTAGTTGTTGTCGTGTCTGGCGGACTACAAGTTCATAATTTGTTTATAGTGGATTGTTGACGGACAAAGTACCCAAGTTTTTACCCAATTGGGGTTTCTCCATGATCATTCTGTGTGTTGTTACTATTTTCATATAACTATGGTAATCTAACATAGGAAAATTGGATTGTTCGATTAACCATATAGAAATAATTAAAAATGACTTGTTACTATTTAAGTATTAATTCTTATGCCTGCATAATCACTTATTCACCCCTCTAGGTGTAGTTTGAGTCGAACCTCATAATTTCAAATTTAACTGAAAGATGTAGTGAACATTTAGGGTTGATATGTAGCGATATATGTGATTTGAAATTTGTTCAAACTCGAAGTGGTCAAAGATATTTTATCACATTTATAGATGATCATAATAGCTATTGTTATATATATTTGCTAAGTAGCAAGAACGAGGCATTGGATGCATTTATCACTTACAAAAATGATATTGAAAATTAACTTAGTAAGACGATCCAATAGGGACGAAGAATATGACTCGTCATATTTTGATGAATTATGTGCTAAGTTTGGTATTAATCACCAAACAACAGCCCCTTATACTCCGCAGCAAAATGGGATTGCTGAGAGGAAAAATAGAACTTTAAAAAACATGGTTAATGAAATGCTTATAAGTTCTGGTTTTGTTACTTATAAAAACGAAGTTGAAAATCAACTGGGAAAAATAATTAAGGTATTAAGATCCGATAGAGGTGGTGAATATGATTCATCCATGTTTAATTAATTATGTGCTAAGTTTGGTATTATTCACCGAACGACCGCTCCATATACTTCTCAAGAAAATTGTGTTGTTGAAATGAAAAATAGAACTTTACAAAATATAGTTAATACTATGCTTATTAGTTTTGGCTTACTACAAAACTTGTGAAGTGAAGCAGTTTGAACTGCTAACTTTATTTCAAATGGAGTTTCTCAATATATTATGAATTGTGGAAAGGCAGCCTTCCTACAAGTACTTAAAAGTGTACAGGTGCTTAGCAAAAGTAGTTATTCCACCTCCTAAAAGGATCAAGTTATGACCTAAAACTGTTGATTGCATTTTTATCTAATATGTAATAAATAATAGTGCATATAGATTCATCATGCAAAAATCTGAAATAAGTGACATTCATGTTAATATGATTATCGAATCTAGAGATGCCAAATTCTTTGAAAGTGTGTTTCCTCATAAAAGGGATACTCCCGAGAATAACGGAAAAATCAAAAGTGATACTTTTGAAAGAAATAAAGAATTTGAACCAAGAAGGATTAAAAGAGCAAATGCTGCTAAATCATTTTGTCCATACTTTATATCATTTATGATTGAAAATGAGCCTTTAACATTTAAGGAGGTTATGACTAGCTCAGAATCTTCATTTTGGGAAGAAGCTATAAATAATGAGATCAAATCCATTATGAGTTATAATACTTGTCAATTGGTTGATCTTCCCAGGGAACTAAATCAATTGGTTGCAAATGAATTTTTAAAAGAAAGTTAAAATCCAACGATACAACATATAAATATAATACTCGACTTGTTAAATGATATCGTCAAAAAGAACTTGACTTTTTTGACACTTATTTACCCATAATAAGGATAACCTCTATTCGGATTTTAATTTCTTTAGCAACTTTGTATAACTTGCAAATACATCATATGAATGTTAAGACTACATTTCTAAATGGTGAATTAAATGAGAAAATTTATATGGAACAACTAGAAGGCTTCAATGTAAAAGGACAAGAACACAAAGTTTGTAAACTTGTCAAGTCCTCATACGAATTGAAGCAAGCTCGTAAATAGTTGTACGAAAAATTTGACAATGTCATGATTATGAATGGATTTATCATAAATAAGTGTGATAAATGTGTTTACTTGAAAAAATTCGGGGAAGCATGCATTTTGATTTGTCTATATGTTGATGATATGCTCATATTAGGGACTAACATAGAAGTCATTAATAATACAAATATAATGTTAACCAATAACCTTGATATGAAAGATATGGGTGAAGCAACTTGATTTTGAGAATAAGAATCTCATGAACACTTAACGGGGTAATCTTGTCTCAAAACTTTATATAGATAAAGTGATTGAAAAGTTTAAGATTCATGGTATTAATGAGTTTAATAATCCATTTCCTCTCAATGTAGTTCTTCACAAGAATACTGAAAATAGTAAACAACAAATAAAGTATTCTCATATAATTGGAAGCATAGTGTACTTAATGAATTATATAAGGTCAGATATATCCTACTCGATAAGAAAGCTAAGTGGATATACAAGTAATCTTCGTACTGAACATTGGAGTACATTATTTACAGTGTTAGGATACTTAAAACGTACTCGAGAGTATTCATTGCATTGTGGAAAATTTCCTCTAGTAGTTGAAGGATACAGTGATGCCAACTGAATATCAGATACGGATGAATCTAAGTTTACTAGTGGCTATGTATTTACTCTCGGTGGTGGTGCGATTTTTCGAAAATCTTCTAAACAAATGTGTATGACTCGATCAACAATGGACTCTGAGTTTACTACTTTAAACAAAGTAGAAAAAGAGGCAGAATGGTTGAGACATTGTATTGAAAATATTCCAATATGGCCAAAGCCTGTGCCAGTTATATGTATCCATTGCGATAATCAAGCAACTATAGCTAGAGCAGAAAATTTTGTGAGTAATGGTAAGTCGAGACATATACGTCGTAGTATACGTCGTAGACATAATACTGTTTGGCAGTTACTCTCAAATGAAATAATATCAATCGATTTTGTTGAGTAGAAGGATAGCTTAGCAGATCCGTTTGCGAAAGGGTTATCGAGAGAGAGAATATAATGCACATCGAGGGAAATAGGTTTAATGCCTATGTAATGGGTCAACTTAATGGAAATTTAACCTAATGATTGGAGATCCTACAGATTAGGTTCAATAGGAAAACTAGTCTGAATGACTCGACGAGAAGCATTTCGGAATTTTAACTCTTTTTCATTTCTATTATTCAAATAAGTGATGCCTACCAAAGATTAATTAGTATAAACTATACTTTGAATGCTGAATATATCTTATAATTAGTACAAGTGGAGTATTGTGGGGTATTCTTTATAAAACATTACCTATGTTGGGCGAACTTGGTCGGTTCAAATGAGAATCTTACTTAAGTGAATTCTTTAAAGCACTTACAGAATCCAATAGAGTCTAGGGCCGAAATAATGAACTCAATATAGAACCAATGTTTGATATGAAACATAATGTGTTTGATATATTGTCTAGGCTTGTAATAATGGCCAATAGTTCGAAACACTGCATTCACTAATTAACCAAGTGAGTCTCATAGATTTTTTCTAAGGAAGATTCAAAGCGAAAGCTACCTATCCAGATGCATTATTTTTCAGTAATACTCTTCTTAATGTTCCTTGAATCTTGTCGACTTCTTCCATTCATGTGGGAGATTGTTTGAATAATTGGTATTATTTATAGTGTGAATTGGAATATGTTACCAATATGTGCAACTCTTCAACTGCAAAGGATGTATACTAAGAGTCATGTTGTTTAGAATGCGTGTGACTATTTAAAATGTGCATGATGAAAGATCATGACCATTTGATGTGGTGTATCCTACAATATTTAATGTGCAAATGCATGATCTATCTTAAAAGATGCAACGATTCAAAAAATCACTTGAAAATATATAAATAGAGATCTTTAGTTCCATTTTTTCCTTACACCAAAAAGTTATTTTAAGCAGATTTTCTACGGCATACCTCACTTGATCATCATTCTTATTTTCTTTCTTTTGACTGTACTAGTTATTAATTTGACAACATTTTCTCAACTAGTACAAATATTTTTGACAAGCTCGTACAAACGCGTCCAAGTCAATGACAAGCTAGTACACATTTTTTTGACTCTTCAACCTAGCAATTTGCAGATGGTGAGCCCCATTTACCCAGGCCCACCCGTTTGACAATCGAGTACACCGGATCTAGCTGCTGTCCTCGTGGATCCCTCGTCGACACTATACGTAAAATCTCGTATTTTTATTTTTAAGATTTTTTCTAGTTTAATATTGTTCAATTCAACATTTTAATGTACTCCAAAGTTTAGTGCACTAATAGTTGTATTGCCTAATCTCACGAATAACTCAGATTCTAAGTTGACGAACTTTTGATTATATATAGATAGAATGAATTATTTTCCAAACCAGAACAATAAGAAGCAAGCAATGATAATAATGGTCAAAATCCTTAATAATTACATGTAACAATAAAAAATAACACACAAAAGCTAAAGCTATTTTTCTTTTTTTTTTAACAAAGGTTAGTCTTTTTGGATGAAATCTCAAATCTCTAAATGCATTAGGGTTTAATAAATTTAAATGAACAATTCTATCTGTCTAAAACTCAAACGAACAATCACACTTTAAAATTGTTATTCTCAAACGAGTCACCATTTTATGAAAGTATGTTAATAGTAAAAAATCACATCGATTAAAGTTGAAAAAAAAAATAACATATAAAGGTTTGTACTACTGGTCGTAATAAGATTGATTATTTAAGACGAAATTTGAAATATTAATCACTTGTCAATTTTTGGGTTAGTCTTCATCTGCTCCCCAATGATGAAAGTGTTTAAAATATTCAACCCAAGATATTTATTCATAAGGCTAACTAGTTTATGTGCAATGAAGTAAAACCCACAAATTTAGGTCACGACAGGTTAAAAATTAAAATAGACTATGATTTTATTCTGTAACTATTTGTCGTGTAATGTGTTTTTTCAAAGCAATTTTAAGTGCAATGCCTATAACAAATAATCTAAATTGCGACTTTATAATTGCTTCTAGATATATAAGTAGAAAAGAAGCATAATTGAAGGGGAATTATTGGAAGTTTATTACCAACTAATTGTGTGTGTTTAAATTATGAATTTCGTCGCTATCAAGCTTATATAAGAATTTGCAAGTTTTACTTGTGTAATAAAACACAAGTCCTTTAACTAAATTTGAGTAAGGTCGTGTTTGGCGTTAAAATAAAACAAAATCGGATTAGATAACCACTAGAGTAATTAGCATATAACATTTTTGTCTTTCATTATTATTGTGGAAAACGTCATTACATTTCATTTTTGGCATTTTCACTCTTATTTTCACTTTTTATTGTACAAAATGTCATTTTCATTCATTTTTTAATTAAAAATTGCGAAATGATGAATATACCTGTATTTTTAAATAAAACAAAAAGAAAAAGAAAACTAATTTTTTTTTTAAAAAAAAAAAGGGCAAACAAGTCACAAATAAATTATTTTAAAAGTAATTAGCACATAATGTCCATACTTTTCACCATTATTGTGAAAAACGTTCATACATTTTATTTTTTTGATATTTTTATCCTTAATTACATCTTTAATTGCGCAAACAATCATTTCTATCCATTTTCATCCAATTCTTCAATAAAAAATTGTAAAATAATGAATATACTCTCTTATTTAAATAAAAATAGTAAAGAACTAATTGTAATCATAGTCCTAAATTTTTTTTTAAAACGTGCAAACGAGTCCAAATAAATTATTAAAATATTAAAAATAACCAAAAATAAAAATAAAAATTATTTCTCTCCTCTTCTTCTCCTTCCCCCTCCCTCCGCCTCCTCACCACCACCAACACCATTTTTTTTTTAAGAGAAAATGGCAGTTTCCACAGTATACACAGTTCAATCTCTCATTTCTACTTGTTCAATC
>CAIGRF010229533.1:0-13899 GCA_903798235.1 Fraxinus ornus | reverse complement strand
TAAAAAAAAATAAAAAGCGCAAACGAGCTCCAAATAAATTATTAGAAAATTAGAAATTAAAAAAATATTATCTTTTTTTTTTTATAAATTTAAATAGGGGATATATTCATCATTTCACAGCTCTTTATTGAGAAATTGGATGAAAATAGATAGAAATGATTATTTGAGTTTTTTTTTTAAATTGGGACTATGACTGCAATTAATTTTTCTTTTTGTTTTATTTTTAAATAGAAATGTATATTCGTCATTTCACGACTTTTAATTGAGAAAATGAAAAAAAAAATTACATTTTACACAGTGAAAGGTAAAAATAAAAATGAAAATGCCAAAAAATGAAATATATGAACGTTTTTCATAATAATAGTAAAAAGTGGTAACGTTATGTGGTAATTACCCGTAAGGGCTATAAAGGACAAACATGTTACGATGTCTCTTTTCTTTAATCATGTCAAATCTTATTTAGGGCCATTTTAACATGACTTTTAAGAAGTTAAAAGAGTTTTTGAACTTCAAAAGTTATTCTTGGACTCATTTTGTTAATTTTATAATAGTGTTTTATTTTAGTTAAAAGAGCTTTAGAAGGAAGATAATCCAATGTAACTTTTTCTGAAAGTTCTTTCAAAAGAAAGTTATTTCAAAAATTAGTTTTCAAACGCTAATTAAGATATGTTGCTTGTGCGCACAAGAAATTCCATAACCACCAATTAATAATAATAGAACTCTACGTGAAGTACCCTTGATTGGATTTTTTTTTTATCAAAAGCCCAAACATAATAATCTTGCGAGAGTTGCGTGTACTCTACGCTTGCAAAAATGGTAGTAACTGACGCAATTAATCTCGTGCAAAGACTTTTTACCAGTTGAATAAGTCAATTATCTATTGGAAGAAGACTCTCTGGAAATGAAATAAGCCGAAATTGAAGAACTGAAAAGTCAAAGTCATGCGTCAAGACTAACATACGTGAGGTGAGAGATGGGTCTCAAAAACAGACAAATTCCATAAATTAATTTTCTATGCGATTTATGACCTGATCTAATTATGTTTTTGAAAGTTCTTTCGTTAACTAGTTCTGAAACAGTTCTGGGACCAAAAATTATTACAATTAATTGGCAAATGCAGGACATATTCAACCACATAAATGCAGTTTGTGGAATATGCATTTCTTAGCAGGTTAGACTGACGCGACCCAGCCCACATTTTTCGCACATGAAGACTTTTGAATTAGACTTGGCACAACTTACGAGGCTCAATTTTTAATTTTTTTTCACTGAACGGCTCATTTTTTAGGTTGTTATATTAATTTTTTGAAAAAAGAGACAGCTCGTGGACAGTTCTACTCAGCCTATGAGGCTCACGAGTCAAAGGGCTGAGCTGAACCTAGTTTATGGATACTAACTGAGTTCTATGATCGAATGTGCACGACTTGATCTATTGTCACCTCTAACTCAAATCCTAAACAAGTCGAGATGGTTACCTAAAGCTCCATATTTTGTAAGAGGAAAAATGCCCTTGTACAGGGGAAATTGCCAGGGGACAGTTACATGGTTGAAATGGCAGCCCTTGATTGGATTTTTTTTTATAACAATGAAAAACTGCCAAGTGTCTACTTGCATAAAAATCTGACAAATATCTTTGTTAATGTAGCACGGTTGTTGGTAAGATATGTTTCAAGTTTGAGAAACTTCCATTGCAAATAGTTTTGCCAACATGGAATCTCCGAATTAGATTTTTCTATCTATAATAATTAAACAACCTTATTTCAATAAATTTAATTTATTGATGAAAAACTCCATGTTGAAGATACAATTATATTTTCCCAAGACGATCTTTTAGAAACTGTTGGGTTTTGATACCCAATAAATTCGGGCTATGATGTAAAACCGATGTTGGATAATATTTCATAGGTCTCGGCCGATGATTGGAATGATATGTTGATACCACAATCGAACCAATCGAATCACGTAACCCACTTGGGCCATTTGAAGTAACCTAATTTTATTAGTGTTGCTCATGGCCCGACCCGAACGTTTTGGATGGCTTTAAGATAATTAGCTCACTTATTCCCTTTCCTATTGGGCCTATTCTTTTGATAACCTATTGTTAACCTATTTAATGAGTTGCTAATGACAATTAATTGTGTGGAAAAGGGATTGAGAGCAGCCGGTTTATTTGCTTGGAAGAGAGACCTCGTTTGTGGCTTTGTGCTTGTGACTTTGTGTCTTTAACTTGGTGATCTATTCTTCTCCATGCTTTCTTAGCCTTTGTGGTTAATATACATAGCTTCAATCCTTTCTTCTCCACCCTAAAAGTCCTTTGTGGGCTAGTATATCATTGAGCAACCATAAGGTTTGGAAGGTGTTGTTGTTTGGGATCGATTGGTTGATTGTGGTGTCGTTGGTTGGTGAAACTGAGCCCGGTTTTGGATCGATTGGAGCCTAAATTATAACAGAAACTATAACATTTGAATGCAGTGGATTGACCTCCATCAAGAGAGTTCCATCTCTTGGGAAGATCTTAATGCCTTAGGATTAGGTGTTGTTCCCATTACATTCGGTATATTACATCAAATACAATCATATATCAAATTCTAGATTCTTTCTCGTTAGATCTAGGGTTAAAAATATTCGACCAATTCTAAATTTGATCATAATAATGATAACAACGAATTATTATCTCCTACTCACTCTGATATGAAATCCAAACAATAAATTGTTATATCCTCTAAAGGAGATAGAAAATGGAAATTCGAAACAGATCAAAATCCAAAAGTTAAAACTTTCCTTCAATTATTAAAACAAATGTTTAGTAAGAAATATTAAATTCCTTACTAAAAGAATATTATTGAAGAAATAAAAAGTTCTAAGGGGAGATACAAAAATCAATGCATCACCAATTAAACAAGTCCCTAACAAATTGAGTAATGCTATGTAGTCCTATTGAGATTACAACCCTCTAAGTTAGGTGGCGCTAGATGAATTCCACATTTCCTTTCAAATTCAAAAATGCTGGTAAGAGAAGATGGTAGTTAATTCTCGAAGTATCATCTTCCTCTTCAATTTCCCTCTTGAAACCTTTTGATGTTCCAGCAAACATAGAACAAGGAAAACTGTTGGTTTGGGCTGCCTCTCTATTTTTGGTGTTGGGCCTTGCGCTGTTGTTTAGGCCACCGGGTTACTGTTTTAATTGATAGTGTAATCTTGGCTTTACACTTGGCATATCTTGGACCGTTGGATTAAGTAATTTGGGGTTACTTTTATAACTCTATTCTGGATTCTTCGATTGAGTTGGTCCTTCATATTCTAAGGTTTTCTGTTATTCTTCTCTCTTGAGCGTTTTCTCTCTGGTTTGGTTTCGTTTCTTGAGATCTTTTGGTTGTGATCTGTGTAATGTGTTAGTGATATTTTTGAGTGTATTGGGTATACACTAGTGTAGTGGAGTGAAAACTTATATATGAGAAGCTAGAGGAAACTTAGTGAAGAATACATTTGTTGTACTATACTTTGTGATTCTTAATGGATTCGAGCAATATCTACGTAGTGGATGCTCAACGGGTGAGTAGACTTGAAGCTGAACATCCGGGCCCAATGGGGTGAAAATTCCTTTGTGTTCTTTCGATTCTGCAATTATTTTCTATGATTTCTTGTTTGTGTTGTGAAACTTCGATTCTATGACCAACAAGTGGTATCAGAGCCTCCTTTTAAGGAGGATTATGGTTTATAGTTGGAACGATTTGCAGATCTGAATGTTTTCAAAATCTTTGATTTTTTAAAAAATAAAATGGTGGTTTTCTGAAACTCAGTGTTTCATTGATCTTCGATCCAATTCTTGATTGGATCCCTTTTGAAAACCTTCTTTTTCGTATCTCTTAGTGGCTGACTATCAGTTTTTGATACGTGTTTTTCTTTGTGAAAAACGAACTTATTTCTGGTTCTGATTCTTTGATATTATGATTCTTCCACTAAGTTTTTGGTGTTTTTGTTGTAACTCGCTACTAAGTTGAGGTTCTTTGTGAACTCGTACTGAGTGACGGTGAGTTAAGTTGACTCACTCAATTCTTACTGGTTTTACCTGACTCGCTCCTGGTCATACTGAGTTGCTGTGACTCGTTGGTTCCTGGTACTCCATTGTGGAAAACTGATCCAATTCTGGTATTTTTCATTTACTCCTTCTTCACTGAAATATTGAGGTTTCAGCTCTGGTATAATTCTCTGAACTTTTCTGAATTCTTAGTACTATTATTAAACTGCATTGTCTATTTTTTGATTTGGTTATTAAGGTAATTAATACTCCTCTACTTTCCTTTGTCCAAGATCTCATTGAGAATCTAAGGGAGTAGGAGATTACAGGGTTATCATCCCTTAAACTTGTCAAACTGACAATCCTGTTCAATATATCTATACTTACTGATTATATACTACCTTTACTATTGTTCTTTATTTTACTGTCTATACTTTTTGCATTCTGTGTGAAAGATAAACTTGAATCTGTTGTGAGTCTGTTTGTGATCATGTCTAATGCACATAAATTTGAAGTACAGATTTGGAGATGGACTGGGGATTTTAGTTTGTGGCATCAGAAAATTGGGGCTCTGTTGTTACAGCAAAGATGTGTTGCTGCTATTGATGGTACTTGGCCTCCTGAATTTAATGTTTATAGGAGACAAGAGTTAGATGAGATAGGCCTGGAGTTCTATATTTTTTCACTTGTCTGACACTGTAATTAGAAAGGTTGGAGAAACCACTAATACTTAGGGTCTTTGGGCTACACTTTGATCTCTTTATCTAACTAAAACCATGCCCAACAAATGCTACCTCCTAAGACAATTCTATAATTTCAGATTTAATCCATTCTTCAATCTGGAAGAAAACATTGATAAATTCACTAAATTGGTTCAAGCAATAATAGATTGTGATGAAGAACTATCTGAGGATCAACAAGTTGTTGCTTTGTTAAATGTTTTCAGTGATAGATACAGAGATCTAAGAAATGCTTTAAAGTATGAGAGAACTGAACTTACTGTTGATATTATGATATTATCTCTAAGAAATAGAGAACTGGAATTGAAAACTCAAGTTAAAGATTCTAAATTTGGAGAAAGTTTGAATGTAAGAGAAAAAGTAAATTAGAACAAGAAAGTAAAACAATGCAATTACAATTCCCTTAAGAAAGGAAAATCACAGTTTCCTAAGTTCAGAAATCAAAACAAGAACTAGTCTTAACCAAAGATGCAAGAATGAGAATGCTATTACTGTGACAAGACTGGACATCTTATAAAAGATTGCTTTAAGAAGATAACTGATATGAATGCAAAATTCAATACAGATAGGTCTGCAGACATTGTTTGTGATAATGAATCTGAAATATAAGGTGTTGTCCTTGTTGCATCAGCTAAAAAAAATCTGAATGAATGGGTTCTTGACTCCATATGTGCCCTATTAAAGAGTAGTTTACTGAATTTAATGATCTTAATGGTGGGCAAGTTCAAATGGGAAACAACATGACCTGTCAAATTAAAGGGAGGTAACCTTAAACTCTTACTGGACAATAATCAAATCCTTAAACTGTTTCAGACAAGATATGTTCCTGATCTTCAAAGAAACTTAATCTCTTTGGGAAAACTGGATGATGAATACGAGATAAAAATTCATAAAGGTCTTATCAAAATAAGTCTTAATTCAAAAGAGATTATTTCTTCTCCTAGATCCAATAGGATCTTCATACTGCAAGCTGAACCTCTAGTTGGTAACAGCTCTGCAGCTATGAAGACTCATATTGATAAAGCCTTGATTTGGCAGGAGACTAAGCCATATTAGTGAAAAGGGATTGATGATTTTGAATAAACTGAAATGCTTTGGAAATGATAACATTGAAAGTCTTAAATTTTGTGAAGACTGTGTTGTTGAAAAACAAAATAAAATGCACTTCAAAACTGGAATTCATAAACCCACTTCTATTCTTGAGTATTTACATGGAGACCTATGGGGCCATGCTTCTGTAAATACCTTAAGTGGCTTCAGATTTTACTTATTGATTGTGGATGATTTTTGAAGAAAAAATTGGACTTTCTTTTGAAAAACAAATCTGATACTTTTCAAAATTTCAGGTAATAGAAACTTATGATTGAAAATCAAACAAATAAGAAGGTAAAGGCACTTAGAACAGATAATGGTTTGGAATTCTGTAATTATGAATTTGATTCTTTTTGTAAAGAATGTGGGATTTTAATACATAGAACAGTAACATACACCCCTCAGGAAAATGGTATTGCTGAGAGAATGAATAGAACCTTATTGAAAAAAAGGTGAGATGTATGTTATTTTCTGGGGTGAAGCCCAAAAAACTGCTACTTATCTGATAAATAGAATTCTTTCAATTGCTATTGATTTTCAAATCCCTGAAAACTTATGGTCTGGAGAGTCTCCAAAATATTTCAAACCTAGGATTTTTGGTTGTGCTACCTATGCTCATCAAGATGCAGGTAAACTAGAACCCAGATCTAAAAAATGTGTTTTTCTGGGTTATGGAACTACGAGTTATAGACTTTGGTTAAGAGAGAAAAATGGTTATAGAGTCATCATCAGCAGAAATGTTATTTTTTATAAGAGTCAGTTTCCCTTTAAATCTTCTTCAAATCAGAACAATAACATCCTACCTTTGTCAAAGAAACAGTGCTGGAAAATCAAGAACAATGTCAAACTCAACCTGCAAATTTAATTGAGATGGAGTCTACTCAATCTGAAACTGACCAGTCTCAAAATGAATCTGAAACTGAAGAAAATTTTCAAGATACTTCTCTGAAAAATTATCACTTGGTCAGGGATAGGGGAAGAAGGAATATGATACCTTCTACCAGAATTAACAATGATAAATTTGTTACTTTCTATTTTGAATTGGAATCTGTTAATTCTGAACCAGTGACATTAGAAGAGGCTATTAACAACAAAAATTCTAAACAATATGAACTGTCTTTCAAAACTGAAATTCACAAATCCACTTCTATTCTTGAGTATTTACATGCAGACCTGTGGGGGCTTGCTTATGTAAATACCTTAAGTGGCTTCAGATTTTACTTATTGATTGTGGATGATTTTTCAAGAAAAATTTGGACTTTTCTTTTGAAAAACAAATCTGATACTTTTCAAAATTTCGGGCAATGGAAACTTATGATTGAAAATCAAACTAATAAGAAGGTAAAGGCACTTAAAACAGATAATAGTTTGAAATTCTGTAATCATGAATTTGATTCTTTGGTAAAGAATGTGGGATTTTAATACATAAAACAGTAACATACACCCCTGAGCAAAATGGTATTGCTGAGAGAATGAATAGAACCTTATTGGAAAATGTGAGATGTATGTTAGTTAGTTCTAATCTCCCAAAACATTTCTGGGGTGAAGCTCTAAAAACTGCTACTTATCTGATAAATAGAATTCCTTCAAGTGCTATTGATTTTCAAATCCCTGAAAACATATGGTCTGGGGAGTCTCCAAACTATTTCAAACCTTGGGTTTTTGGTTGTGCTGCATATGCTCATCAAGATGCAGGAAAACTAGAACTCAGGTATCAAAAATATGTTTTTCTGGGTTATGGAGAAGAAACTAAGGGTTATAGACTTTGGGTAAGAGAGAAAAATGGTTATAGAGTCATCATCAGCAAAAATGTTGTTTTTGATAAGAGTCAGTTTCCCTGTAAATCCTCTTCAAGTCAGAACATTGACCATCCTACCTTTGTTAAAGAAATAGTGCTGGAAAATCAAGAACAATGTCAAATTGAACCTGAAAATTTGATTGAGATGGAGTCTACTCAATCTGAAACTGATCAGTCTCAAAATGAATCTAAAATTGAAGAAAATTTTCAAGATACTTCTCTAGAAAATAATCACTTGGTCAGGGATAGGGGTAAAAGGAATATGATACCTTCTACCAGAATTAACAATGATAAATTTTTTTACTTTCTATTCTGAATTGGAATCTGTTTTCTGAACCAGTGACTTAGAAGAGGCTATTAACAACAAAAATTCTAAACAATATAAACTGTCTTTCAAAACTGGAATTCACAAATCCACTTCTATTCTTGAGTATTTACATGGAGACCTATGGGGCCCTGCTTCTGTAAATACCTTAAGTGGCTTGAGATTTTACTTATTGATTGTGGATGATTTTCAAGAAAAAATTGGTCTTTTCTTTTGAAAAACAAATTTGATACTTTTCAAAATTTCAGGTAATGGAAACTTATGATTGAAAATCAAACAAATAAAAAGGTAAAGGCACTTAGAACATATAATGGTTTGGAATTCGATAATCATGAATTTGATTCTTGTTGTAAAGAATGTGGGATTTTAATACATAGAATAGTAACATACACCCATGAGCAAAATGGTATTGCTGAGAGAATGAATAGAACCTTATTGGAAAATGTGAGATGTATGTTAGTTAGTTCTAATCTTCCAAAAAAATTTTAAGGTGAAGCTCTAAAAACTGCTACTTATCTGATAAATAGAATTCTTTCAAGTGCTATTGATTTTCAAATCCTTGAAAACTTATGGTCTAGAGAGTCTCCAAACTATTTCAAACCTTGGATTTTTGGTTGTGCTGCATATGCTCATCAAGATGCAGGAAAACTAGAACCCAGGTCTCAAAAATGTGTTTTTCTGGATTATGGAGAAGAAACTAAGGGTTATAGACATTGGGTAAGAGAGAAAAATGGTTATAGAGTCATCATCAGCAGAAAATGTTATTTTTGATAAGAGTCAGTTTCCCTGTAAATCCTCTTCAAGTTAGAACATTGACCATCCTACATTTGTTAAAGAAACAGTGCTGGAAATCAAGAACAATGTCAAACTGAACTTGAAAATTTGATTGAGATGGAGTCTACTCAATCTGAAACTGAAGAAAATTTTCAAGATACTTCTCTGGAAAATTATCAATTGGTCAGGGATAGGGGTAGAAGGAATATGATACCTTCTACCAGAATTAACAATGATGAATTTATTATTTTCTATTATGAATTGGAATCTGTTAATTCTGAACCAGTGACATTTGAAGAGGCTATTAACAGCAAAAATTCTAAACTTTGGTTGGAAGTCATGCAAGAAGAAATGGATTCTTTACTTAAAAACAAGACATGGGTCCTTGTTGATAAACCTAAGCATCAAAAGATTGTAGACTGTAAATAGGTTTAAAAGATTAAAGAAGATGAAGACAATCCCTTGGGAAAAAGATATAAAGTCAGACTTATAGCAAAAGGTTTTATTCAAAGAGAGGGTATTGATTACAATAAAATCTTTTCATCTGTTGCAAAGTATACATCTATCGGAATCTTACTTGCCTTAACAACTCACTTTAACTGGGAATTAGCATCTTGATGTTAAGACTGCTTTCTTAAATGGTGATCTTGAAGAAACCATTTATATGGATCAACCAAAAGGTTTTGAATTGAATAAAAATCTGAACAGATTTGTTTGTTAAAGAAATATCTGTATGGCCTAAAACAGGTTCCAAGGCAATGGTATAAAAGATTCTACTCTAATGTTTAGAACCTGGGATTCTCTAAAAGTAATTTTGATTCCTGTCTTTTCTTCAAAGGGTCGAGAAGACCTGAATCTTTTATCTCTTGTTATATGTTGATGATATGCTTCTTGCTTCTCAAAATAGATCTGAAATTTATTTTGTTAAAGATAAACTTAAAATTGAATTTGAAATGAAAGATTTAGGGCAAGCTAAGAAAATTTTAGGAATGAAAATCAAAAGAGATAGAAAAAACCGTGTTTTGTATGTGAATCAAAATTCTTATGTGAAGAAAGTACTTGAAAAGTTTGCTATGACTGAATACAAATTTGTAACTCTGCCTATTGCAAACCATTTTAAATTTTCTAGTGAGCAATCTCCTAAAACTGTTGAAGAACATGATAGAAAGTGTAAAATACCTTATGCTAATGCTGTTGACTCTATTATGTACCTTATGATATGCACCAGACCTGACCTAACTCATGTAATAAGTATTCTTAGTAGAATTATGGCTAATTTTGGTGAAACACATTGGCTGGCTATTAAATGGATGATAAGGTATTTAAAGGGTTCAACTAATTTGGGCTTAAAATCTCAAAGATGTAATGAAGGTGTTACTTTAAAGGGATACATAGATTCTGACTTTGCAGGTGATTTAGATAAAAGAAGATCTACATCTTCCTATGTTTTTACTCTTTGTAATGGCTGCGTTAGTTGGAAATCATAATTACAAAAGATTGTTGCACTCTCTTCCATAGAAGCTGAATATATTGCAGCTTGTGATGCTGTTAAAGAAGTACTGTGATTAGAGGTCTTTTAAATGAATTTGGTTTTGTAAATGAAGTGGCTAGGATATATACTGATAATCAAAGTGATATTCACTTAAGTAGAAATCCTGTTTTTCATGATAGAACCAAACATGTTGACATTAAATTTCACTTTGTTAGAAATATGCCTGAAAAAAGTCTCATTAGTTTAATCAAAATTCCAACTGAATTCAATCCTGCTGATTTTGGCACTAAGGTGTTCCCTTTGAACAAATTCAGAAACTGTTTGAAAATATTGAATCTAATCCGAAGGTAATGAATTCTGTTAAGTTTTACAGTTACTTTAGTTTTTTGTTTTATCAAAATCTGATTGTTTTTCTTTTACAGGAATGCTAGAGCAAATAAAACTAGTAAATTGAGTTTGAATCTACAAAAGAATACCTAGAATAGTTCGGCAATGTAGAGATTGTTGGTTTGGGCTGCCTCTATTCTATTTTTTGGGCCTATCTATTTTTGGTGTTGGGCCTTGCTGTGTTGTTTGGGCCATCGGTTTGTTGTTTTAATTGATGGCGTAATCTTGGCTTTACACTTGGCATATCTAGGACTGTTGGATTAAGTAATTTGGGAGATTACTTTTATAACCTTATTCTGGATTCTTTGATTGAGTTGGTCCTTCATATTCTAGGGTTTTCTCTTGTTCTTTTCTCTCGAGCGTCTTCTCTCTGGTTTCGTTTCTTGGGATCTTTTGGTTGTGATCTCTGTAATGTCTTAGTGATATTCTTGAGTGTATTGTGTATACACTAGTGTAATGGAGTGAAAATTTGTATATGAGAGGCTAGAGGAAACTTAGTGAATACATTTGTTGTATTATACTTTGTGATTCTTAGTGGATACGAGCAATATCTACGTGGTGGATGCTCAACGGGTGAATAGGCTTTAAGCTGAACATCTGAGCCCAAAGGGGTGAAAATTCCTTTGTGTTCTTTCGATTTTGCAATTATTTTCTATGGTTTCTTGTTTGTGTTGTGAAACTTCGATTCTGTGACCAACAAAAACTTAGTTCGAGTAATGATGTTTTATCATAATTGACTAAGCTCAACTTTCCACCTATGTCTTTGGATCAGACTCCAGGAAATATTCTATATGCCTTAAAATAAAAAAGTACATTGCACGTTTTTCACATAGAGAAACGGATGGTTGCTTTATATTTTTGTATTGGAGAGTTCTTGTCAAAAGCACATAAAATCTAAACATTAATGATTTTGAAAAGACAACAAAGGGAAAAAAATAAACAATCAATCTATATCGTGCAACAAGTTGGTCTTCACTATAATAAGATGATACGTTTTCTCGTTTCTTGAACTCTTTTTTCTTCAAATACATCATGACTTCACTAAATTGGTCTTTGATTCTTCCACATCTTCGTTTCTCCTTCTGGGTCATCTTTCAACTATTTGCACTTTGGTCCCTAAACGTTGATTTTCTTCCATTTTAGTCCATTTTGCTTGTTTCTCCTAAATTCCACCATATCTATCAATTTTATCTTACAAAACATAATTTATATATAATTAAGTCATATTCTAATATATTTGTCAAAAATTATTCATGTTTTGTGGTCTAAATAAGTGTGTAAAATGCATTTATTAAGGATCCAAAATAGAGTTCAGATTTTTGTCCAACTTTTGTTATTCAATTTGTTATCACCCAATTCATTATTGACACATTATTTAGTGACAGAAAGTATTTAACAATGTTAAATTGTCTTTAAAGTGAGAAATTAAAATTGATGACATATTAATTGAAAGTGATGTGTCAATATTTAATTTTGTGGACATAAATTAGACAGCAATAATTAAAAGAGCAAATATCAACTCAAACACCCTGAAACATGTGAGGATCATATTGTTAGAAGTCTTGAACTAACATTTTCTTTAGGGAAAAATTCATAACTCAGGCTTTATCTATCCAAAAATCAAAAATCAGGTCCCAAATTTTAAAATTGCAAAAATTTGGTTTTCCATTAATTATTAATTATATTTTACAATTATGTTAAATTAAATATTTAATTGTAATATTATATAATTAACACACCTCAACTCCACCACCTCCACTCCCACTGCTCCGGTGGTCAGTGACTGTTCCGGTGACAGCGACTACTTCGGCAACCAATTCGATTCCGGTGAGTATAGGTCACAAATATTTAAAATTTGTCGATCACAGATTTTTAATTTGGTCACAAGTTAAAAAAATTTAGATAACAAAGGTCACATATTTCCTTCCAAATTTTTTGGTCACATATCATATGTTTGTTGGTCACAAATCATATTTATTAGTCACAAATGATTTTAATGGTCACTAATAAACAAAACTATATGTCACATATTTTGAATTGGTCCCAAGTTAAAAAAATTATAGATAACAGAAGTCACATATTTCCAAATTAAGGTCACGATTTAATAGTTGGTCACAAAGAACCATATAGTTGGTCACAGACACCCAAACACCTGTCCTCCAATCCCAACACCCCANATCGATCAAATAGTTGGTCACAGACACTTCATCCCATCCGCCGCACCCGTCCCCCAATTCCAGTAGACCACCAATACGTGGTCACGAGTCACGAGCACATCGTCTCATACCTGCCGCCACCGCCACAGTCACAACCACCCTCGAACAACAACCACAACAACAACCACCACTGTTGCCCCCTGCACAACACCACCAATATCGTCGACCCCATCAAAACACCATCACACGGACGGCCACCACAGATCCATTCAAGAATTTCGCCACCACACGAACACAAACTAACCAGCCGCAGAGCACACGACAGGACGAAAATTGAACCCAAACAGCCGACGTTCGCTACCTGCCATGACACGACACATACACAGAGATCCGCCCGCCACAACCCCCCTCCCACACTCACAGATCCGCCGTACGCACGCCACAACAATTGCCGTCCCGCACACACACAAACACCATCACCACGACCACCACATAAAACACCATCACCCGAACCCTCCATCTGACCCGGCAGCGTCGCGAAATTTAGATCCAGGAGAAGACTAGTGTCTCTTAATGTCACTATCTGGTTCATGATTTAGGTTCTCTTCTTCATTCCCACTGGTACAAATTGTCGCACCAGGAATTACTCTTAAATCATAATCATATATGACTTTTTTGTTCTGTTATATTGGCTTATCATTGGAGAAACTAATAAAATTATTAGAAGATTCACCTAGAACTCCAATTTGTTGTGGGAGCACACGAAATTACTGGTGCTGCTGAGCTCAGTCAACAAACTCTCGACCCACCCAGAGAGATCAGATGGGTTGTAATGGATTGTATCAGTAGAAAGATGGGAGGGGAAGGGGAAGGGGGAGGAGAAGTTGACAGTGGCGGTAGAGGCGGTGGGTGAGAGAGTGGAGAGATGAATAGATTGGGAGGAAGTGGAAAGAAATGAATTAGTTTAGGGTTTGGATAGATTAAGTGTTTGATATTTAAAATAAAATACCTGATTTTTGAATAAATAAATTGTAGACCTGATTTTTAAAAATCAATCTTTAAACACCTGATTTTCTATAATTTCCCTTTTATTTATGTTTTCTCAATTGGAAATTTG
>CAIGRF010229525.1:4416-15882 GCA_903798235.1 Fraxinus ornus | reverse complement strand
AAATGGTTTGGTTTGAAAATTTGTTAAAAATCGATAAAATCGGACTTCTTACACCCCTATTCAGAACTACATCAACTCTAGTGACGTAAATATCAATTTTTTTAGTACCCTTGAAAACAATAAATGGCCATTTAATCACTTTCAGTAAGCCATTATGTAAGCCTATGTGATCTAGATATCCCATTGAAATCATATTATTATTTAAATCTTGGACATATTTGACTTTTTAAAAGTATAAATATATTCATTTTCACTTTTCAAAGTCACACTACCAATACCCTCAACCCTGCAGACCACATTATTACCCAGGGCTATGCTTCTTGTACCGGAGGGGTTTTACAACCCCTCTATCGGCTCCTCACAATAGGTGGGGAGCTCACATTTAAAGATGTGGGGCCCCCCACCTATTGTGAGGGGCCGGTTCCCTTATTACTCATAACCACTTTTCCCCCATTTATTTATTTTAAAATTATGTAACCAATGTTTTCTAAAAGTTGTGAAAAGTACACCTTGGATTCAAGATCCATTCTCGGAATTACTCTCATGTTTTTCAAATTTTTAGTTCCAAATCTTTACTCCTTAACGAATTAATGACAATATCCAAGATAAGTAAGTCTTTACTGTACTTAATAGCAGTTTTAACATCTCTATATGCCTTAGGAATAGTATTGAGGAGTATTTCTACTTTATACTCCTCATATACCTTCTCAGTTTATGATGTATTGCACCAATTTATTAAAGGAATCAAAATTATCATCTAAATTCAAATGCGGCACACATATATCTACACAGACCAATCAATAGTTCAAGACACACTCTCTCATAATCCATTTTTTTAAGAAAAAGGGTTAACCATGACAGTTTAAATATGTTTTAATCTACAAAAAAAAAGGAAAAAAAATTATAGAGTTCAAGTTCAAAGATGGTACCAAAAATTGAGTGAGTAATAAAGGTACCCATAATGGTTGACATAATGGCCAACAGGCCAAGTGTTTGGCCCCTATTGGAGGGTTCCGGGCTATGTACAAATATTATTGTCCAAAATAAAATTACTAACTATTGAATACATTACTAGCCAAACAGAAGGTATAATGCTGTAATTTTCATGTTAATTCACCCTTCAGAAATAGTGAAGCTTGTGTAATGGCCCTAGAGACTCTCCAAATTTCATGTTGTACAGAATGCCATGAGTCTGCAGTATCTATGCTTTTCGCCTTTTCAATTGCGTCATCTATCCCAGGGAAGGGCTTAGAACCATAATCATTGTGCTTTGCCGGAGCATAGATCTGAGAGAGAGTAACATATAATTAGTTTGGTGCAGACACAGGTAACTGTAGAATTCCAGCTGTAAGAGTCCACCTATTCCTACCGGTTATCACTTGACCATAATACTTGTGTAATTGTTTCGTGCTTATTCATCATTATTATTAGTTTTCAGTTTTATCATTTTTTTATATCTGTGCTTTGGAGTAAGACTTACCAAATGCTTATACCACGACCTTCCAGAAAGCCCTTCTCTGTCTGTAAATGCTCGCTCTGTCATCATGAGCCTGTCGTTCAACTCTCTCACTTTCTGACTGTCAACTTTCCATATTGAAGCCCAACCTTTGCCTTTTTCTAGTGCCTAGAAAATTGTATTTCTGTTAAGGCCACTTTCATAAAGTAATGTGGATTCCCTTGATGAGAAAGTATGGATTACCTTTCTCTCATCGCCTATTTTAATGGCTGCTTCTTTGAGTTCATTAATAGACTTGAGCAAGGGAGCAAGTGTTAAGCCCTTGTTCACTAGTTCACCTTTCAAGTCTTCTGCACTTTTCTGTTTCATTGATTTGAATTATTATACTACTTGCATACAATAGAGAGTTACCTCATTCCATTGAAGATGGGTCTACTGCTTACGTAGTTCCCTAGTGCGTATCGTACCTGAAGCTCGTCGGCATAGGAGACATAGTTAAAAGGCAAAATTTCGTTATCTGCTAGCTGAAGTGCTACTGTACCCCAAATACTTGCCACTGTGAACATTATTATGAACAATTAGTAAAATTTATCAGGTAGAGCAAAATTGCCTAGAAAAGCTGAACGTTAAGCTCATAAAATATGGAGTTCAAGTTGTTGAGTCCTCGATATTTCCTGAATAGTAACAGTGTAGTCATTTTTTTTTTAGTACTGTTGGGAGATTGAAAATTTACTAAATTTGAAGTGTTAGAATATTTGATGAAAATATGTTTTGCATCTATGCGTTACAAAAGGAAGGACATGCACAACCAGTTGCATTTGTTTCAGTTTACACGCCGCAACGCCGTAACAGTTCAAAATCAAGCCTATGCATTTGTGGAACTCCATTTACTGTCTGAAACATAACTTTAAAGTGTGACCTAAAAAAAAATTTGCATATCCTTAAGAACTAGAAATAGTAACACTTCTTGAATTGTTTCTATATTTACCTTTATTGAAATTTGTTAGTTGAACAAGAAATGTAACTTTAGGCATCTTTTACAAGATAAATAATTATGTGTTACGTAATTAAAACTCATACTTGTGACCTCAATACGTTATATAATCATGATCATCCTCTCCTGCTTTATCTGCATTGTCTAGGACTTGAAAAAGACATATCCAATAAAATTCGTGCCATATTTAAAATTACTTATGTAGTAAACCATTATAAATATACATATTTATGCGCCATTTGTACTTGAAAATGTTTATCATATAATTGATAGCATAAATAGTTGTTCAAACATGATATTAATTAGGGGGTAATGAAATTTGATACTATAAAGGAGTTGTTCCAAAAAAACATTACTTAATGTGTGAACGAATAATAAATTTAGGTCAAGGAAAATGGATAATTTGGAGAGTCTATCACATGATTTCATTTCTTCATATCGGTCGTTTATTCCAGCCTATTCATTGGTGTGGAAACTCAACTATCACCTCGTCTTTTGGTGTCTCTTTGACTCTTCCTCCCTTAGCACCCCCTATTTTAGTATTTTGGCATGCGATGGGATCTCACAAAATCAAAATCGGTGGATGCGTCAGGGATGAGTTTGCTAGTGTTGAGGACATTATTCGTGACTAGGATGGATATTGTATTAAAGTCTTCTCGTCATCTTATGGAGACTACCTTATCCTAAGGTTGAGCAGGCTATCTTGGATGAGATTTGACTTGCTCGACGACTCGATTTATCAAACATTTGTGTGAAGATTGACACATCTGTGGCCTTTCACTAAATCACTACGAGTAGAGGACCATGGACGATTCAGATTATTCTTAGACGGATCAGACATCTTCTCTCATTCGATCTTGATACTATTTCCCACACTTATTGTGAGGAGAACCAGGTTGTCGATTCACTAGCATCCGAGGACTTGGACCATTGTCATTATTAGGAGTTTGGACCACTTAGACCTATCACAGCGTATTCGGGCCCTCGTGCAGATTAACAGATATGGATTTCCCACTATTAGAGGACGTTAGCCTAATTCCCACTTACTATTTTTGTATTGGAAGTAATACTTCCTCTTTTATTCCTTTCCTTCGTTTGTATACATTCTTCACCTTTGGGAGGTCAAGTTTATGTCTCCCCCTCTTGTTGCTCTCGTGAGTTTGATTTTATATATATGATTGGGGATCTGAACCTTCATTAGCCTTCCCTGGTGGTCCTGAAAATCCATTGAGGCTGTTGGTGCTTTGCTTAAAAAGAAATGTGAGTTTTAATATATTGACCAAAGGACTGGACTTATTTTGTCCTAGTATCATTCTGAATTGCATTGGTTTCACATTTTGTTGCATACGCCTTACAACCAGAAATTAATGTTAAAAACTTTTTGCCATAAAAATCATTAAAGTAGATGTGCATATTGACGTTCGGTAGGGACATAGGGACGATACTATTTCTTAGTTCTCCACTTCTCCTAACCTACTCAGGCGGTGTTGCGCCAGATCTGTTTTCTTGTATGAACTCTCCAGCATATTACCATGTATACATATTAGATTATTAGCATAAAAGGACATGTTTATGACGACAATTGTGATCTAGTGATGGCAAAGATAACTCAATGTAATTCTATATCAATTATTTCAAAGATAGATATTCTTCTTAAAGAAAAGTATAACAAACCTGCTACATGCCTATGGAATAGTGGATCACCAAATTTCTTCATCCAGACAAAGTCATCATACATTGAATGGTAGACTGGGTAACCTGCAAGTGATAACTGTTGTCAGATCTTTCAATGAGCAATGGCATGTGTTGGAATATCATCCTTTGCTAAGAAATGTAAACTGAAAGCATTTTGCATCGATTCATGCTATATTATTATAAAATTTCATGTTTATGAGCCATGTTTAATAGCAGTACTCTGACCCCTTGTACTCTGATTTGGGTGTCTAAAATTTTGGTGTTTGAGGAATGGGAGAGAACAAAGTCAATGGGACTGTGAGGCACCTAACTTTGAGGGCATATGGCTGTTCTACTCTCTAGTCTCCAGTTTCTCTTTTTGGCTTTATTTTTCCAGTTACTTCCATCAATCTATCATCAGCAGAAAGTTTTAGTTTTTTCGTATACTGTTTGAACTCCATTCATTATCAGGCTTTTCTAGTAAGGTCATAACCTCTAAGAGTCCTAGATCACACTTTTAAAATTTGATTTATTTTAGTATGTTAATGATATAAAATTTGATTTATTTTAGTATGTTAATGCAATATCATTTGTGAAAGCACTAGAATCGTATTCATGAGATATCCTCTTGAAATAGCATGATTGAGGTCTTTATTAAATAGTTACAAAGAGAAANATCTATGCTCACTCAAAATTTTGGATCCGCCACTATATAAAAACGTGGTTCATTGCACTATAAAGCATGTTGCAGTCTATTGTCTACTTAAAGCCGTTTGGCCTCCATTATTCCACATAGAGGTGGACATTCTTTCATTTGGTTCTGGTTTCAAGAGAATCGAACCGAAATATGAACCAATTGTTTTTTTTTTATAATAGAACCAAATGGTTTTTTTAAGGCATGGAACAAAATCGGAACCGAGTTTGGTTCTAGTTTCATTAATGATTGAGAAAAAAGAAAAAAAAATTTGAGAAAGAAGAGGTTTCAATTTAAAAAATCTATGCAACAGTGATGGTTGAGTGTTACAATAGACGGCATGCGGTAATTTTTGGTTTCCATGTGAGATCCGATATATACATTAAAATGGAGAGAAAATGAGAAATGAATTAGGATATAAGTCTCTAAAATGAATTAGGGTCTACAGTCTTCACATTGATAAATGAAAAATTGAAAGTTCATGACCTTTTTGTCCTAATTTTCAATTGAATTTTGAATTTTTTTTGGTGTGAATTGTGATTCACTAATTCGTAAAAATATATATTATATAAAAAAAAATAAAATTTAAATATTGAGTTTGGTTCTTAGTTCTAAAATTATAATCAAATCGAACCAAATGGTTCTCAGTTCTAAGAATCAGAACCATTAATTTTTTATAGAACCAAATTGAACCACTCGATGTGGTTGGTTCTTGTTTGGTCTGATTTGATTTGATTATTTTGTCTACCCCTAATTTCACATTATAATAAGAGAAATAATATTTTTTTGGAAAATGCGTGATTAAAAAAGAAGTAAAAACTTTTGAATTTACGTGTAATATTATTTTATTGAAAAATATATGTTTGATAAAAAGATAAAGAAGAATAAATTATAATCAAATCGGGTCAAACGGGGCTTAGTGTAAACAAGTGCCATGATTTTCCGGCTCACAACTTTTTTTTCTCAAAAGAGTCTCCATCATAAGAAAAGGAACTATAGTCGCTTACCACATTTGTGAACAATATTTGTGGTGCATGTATACACGTGTAAAATAGACACGTGTGCACACAAATACACGCATAGAGCCTTTTTGAGCCCCCATTGTTTTTGAAAAAAAAATGTATTTTTAAATAGTGATTTGATGAAAAATATGTGGTTAAAAATGAGAAAAAATTTGGATTTACGTGTAATATTATTGAAGGATGTGTGATTGAAAATAAGAGAGAGAAATGTATTTTGAAAATAATGAGATTTAAACAAGATGCTAATCACTCAATATATTAATAACATATTTAGTCCTGGTTTGGTAGAGATTTTTAGGAAATTAATTTTGCCCTTGTTGACTCTCATTAAAACAATTTTTTTTTATTTGTCATACTTATTTTTAATCAACATTCACACAATAAAGTCAATGTTTGATAGTCATTATTTGGAAAAAACAATAGTGATTTTTAAGAGAATGTGTGATTAAAAGGTAAAGAAAAATTTTAGATTTACGTACAAAATATTTTATTTTGTGAATATGTTGTTGAAAATAAGTGTAGAAAAAAAAATTTCAAATAATGACCATCAAATAGGGGTAAACTATTTTGTACAAAAATCCAAAAAAATTTCCTAATTTTTAATCACATGGGTGACAACTTGGCTCGAGCGGCTCGTGGATCAGCCTGGAAAAAGCCCAAGTCGGCCTGACTCATGGCTCATACTAATCTCCATTTTGGAGAGTCGACTCGAGCCCGAGCCACGTCGGCCATTTTCGGCCGGTGACGAGCCAAGCCACAAAAAAAAAAAATGAATGAAAAGTCAAATGCAGCCTGTCTTGTTGGAGGTAGCTGTCTTGTCACCGCAGCTACAATGCAGCTATTTGTATTTTTTTACGGTGCTAAATTATGTCAAAATTTAAAATTCAAATTTGAATTTGAAATTCAAATTTGGTTGAAACATATTTTTTTAGCTATAAATATGAGGTAAAATTTTGAGTTTCATATCAATTTACTTCAATTAGTTTTAACTTGCAATATTCTAGTTTCAATTTCAGAGTGTATTTGATGGATATTATTTTGGAATAGTAGATTGATGGAGAATGTGTGGTTGAAAAATAAGGAAAAATTATTGATGTGATGTAAAACATTATTTTATTGAAAAATGTGATTGAAAATGAGTAGAAGAATGAGAATTTTAATGGGGATCAAACAGGAGCTCAATCTCCAATTTCTTTGCTCTAATATTTAATTTGTAATTCGTATAAACTGCACAATTTTAAATTATTTAAAAAAAAAATAGATTTGTCATGAATTTTGTTTAAAAAAAAGAGCCGACTCGACTCGACTCGACTCGACTCGCTAATGCCCGAGCCGAAAGCTTGGGTCGCGCCTAAATTTTTTGGTCGAGAAAAAGCTCGGCTTGAGCCAAAAAAGTCCAAACCAATTTTATTCGAGTCGAGCCCGAGTTTCAAGTTTTAGATCGCAGCTCGACTCATTGACATTCCTAACCACACAATCTTCAAAAAATAATATTCAAAACACCATTTTTCCCTTTCTTTTTTTCTTTTTAATAATAGCCATCAAACAAGGGATTTTTTAATGAAGATCTGGTTTAAATGTAGGAAAAAATTATTAGTTTGTGTATAGAATTATTTTATTAAAAAACGTGTAGTCAAAATTGAATTTGTGGGAAAATAATTAGAAAATAAGGACCTAACGGAGCTTAATAAAGTTGAACAGAGCAATATTTAAAAAAAATTATAATTTTATTTGTTATATTCTATTGTCCGTCAAGTACGACATATAAAACATATAAGACATACGCTAAGAACATGTTTTTCTTTGTACCGGGTTGATAAGCAGTGAGAAAGCAACTTCATGGGTGCTTCTGTCCTCTAATGATGTAAAGAACAATCATTTTGGATTTTTTTTAAAATTGTTTGTGTTGTCTTTCTCAACTATGGTTGAACTCATACAGAAGAAGTGTCCCAAATAAAGGAGACATGAACACTGTAGGGCGAAAGGTAGTTTAATAATTTTCATTCACACTCCAAGTTTGAAAATGATTTCTCACAAATTAAAATCTTAGTCGAGCTTTTGAACTTAAAGCTTTACAAGAGCATCTTTGATCTTGAGAAAAAGTTATTGGAAATGCTGAAATTTAGAAAATAGTAATACACGTCGTCGGAGGCGCTCTAAATTTTAAAATCAATATTTATTTGTAACATGATTTTTTTATGTTTTAACATATACTAATAACGCTCATTTATCTTTGATATTCAAAAGCATGCTAAAACTCTGACGAAACTTATAATCATCTATAGTAAATTATGACCTACGTATCAAAAATTAAATCGCCCACCTCAACTTTTTATAATCAGTCAAACACAATTCTTATGTTTTACATAATCAAGTAAGCATCGGGATGGCATAATTGACAACGAGCCCTCAACATTTCTCAATTTCAAAACAACTTAGTTTTACATTTATAGAACATCAACAATGCTGAATGTACAGAACTTTTGTGTCAGAAGTTTTACAGAATAGTCACATGGATGTGGTTTCCACATGATTTAAATATTATTTAAAAAAGTGAACCCCACATGTTTGTGTCTTTCCTATTTTTATCGTTTCTGTATGGCAAGGAAGGTTCTTTCTATACACATCAGACTATATATCATACACGTTAACAAGCAAAATCTATGTCCAATTTCAAGCGAAACATTTTAACGATTGAAAGCTAAATAATTAATCCATCAATTTTTGAACGCTAACAATTACGATTTTAATTCAATTCGACTAAAATTAAATTGGGTTAATTTCACAAACGGTCACTAAAGTTACGTCAAAATCACAAAACGGTCACTGAAGTTTAAAACTTGCATCAACGGTCACTGAAGTATCATTTGGTTGCACAAACGGTCACTGAAGGACCTTTTCATTTTAATTAAAATTTAAAGGACCAAAATAGTTGAAGTTTGAAACTTGAAGGCCTAAATCACAAATTTTACAATAAAACAATAAACACTCCCCACCTACATGATAGAATCCGGGTAGTGGGTTCAACACCACCACCATTGCCTACCATTTCTTGAACCTTTCCCAATAAGCCTGCAGAAAGCTCACTCAAGTAAATAGGAATCCCCATTTCTGTTAGCTGGAGCTGCAGTGCCCTTTGGGAAATTGCCATTTCCTGTGACTGGCGGCCGTGGCGTTGGGAAAATGAGAAGCAGCTTAGGGAAATTGTCGTTTCCTGTGATTGGCTATTGTGTCGCGCCACTACCACTCCCTCCTTCATTTCCTCCGCTTTCTCCACCTCATCGGCCAACAGCGGCAGTGGCAGAGGCCGCGAAGGCTCCAGCATATTCCAGTTTACCGATATGGCATCGAAAATCCCGAACCCGAGAACTCCAAAGATGAATCCCCAACAAACTCATGACAGGCCATGGCCGTTAAGATCCCCAACAAACTCATGTCAGGCCATACCAATGTACCTTCAATTTCTGATTCTTCCGTGCCAAATTCTTGAAGAGAATAAGAAATATTTTCTTTTTTTTTTTTTTTAGGATGAGAAGAAGAAATTGAAGGTGGGTTTTCCAAAAAGATAAATGTTCTTGATAATTGTATTGTTCTTGAGCACTGTGAATACTGGGATTTACCTCTCCTCCATTTTCTGTCCTTCAGCCATTGGGCAGAGAGGAGCTTCTGGTTTCTGGTTCTTGAAATAATAGTTATCTTTAATTTTTTTCATTCAATTGTAAAACCTAAAATGATAAAACTTACACATGCGATTTGAATTTTTTGAATTGTTAGTGTAAAAATGTAGATCAAAATGCAGCGCCAGCACCGGCGGGGGGTTGGGAGGTGTTTATTGTTTTATTGTAAAATTTGTGATTTAGGCCTTCAAGTTTCAAACTTCAAATATTTTGGTCCTTTAAGTTCCAATTAAAATGAAAAGGTAATTCAGTGACCGTTTGTGCAACCAACTGATACTTTAGTGACCGTTGGTGTAAGTTTTAAACTTCAGTGACCAATTTGTGATTTTGACGTAACTTCAGTGACCATTTATGAAATTAACCCAAATTAAATTAAATTTAATCACATAATTCTCAGCCCAAATATATATCATATCATTAGCATAAATATTTAAGATCTTATTCTATATTACAAATTTGAAATTAAAAACCCAACATTAATATTCCATTGAATTAATTTCCTCATACTTAGCCACACAAATAATTCTTAATTAATTTACCTTGAGTACTGCATGACAGCCGATTCCTCCTCAAAATTATGCCCATCCAATCTGACAACAACTCCAGTCACTTCGATTTTTGTATAAAATATTTTAGTTTCTCCATTTTCTCTTTCTTTGTCCCCCCACAATTGCGCTGATTATTCCAACCCTTGACACTGTGCTTTAGATTATTGATTCTCCTCAAATAAATATTTCAAGCTGTAACTATGGACTCATCGCTCATCCACGTTGAAAAAACTACTATATAAGTACATATATGCCGCGTGAGACCGGCCAAACCTCTTCATATCCACCGTTTTCCACGTATTTTCTTGCACCGCCACCTTAAAAATCATTGCCTCCTCTCTACAGAAGAATTCATAAACAAACTTTTCATCTGCTGCTGTCGTTGCCCTAGATAAACTACCCACCTCGCAGTACTGTCTTCGCTTCTTTAGGAAAGAGTGGTCTTTTTTTAAAATGGATTACGACAGAGTGGGGATCAAGAGATTATATGGAGTGAAGGGTTTTCGAATGAACTCGAGAAGATTTTCAGTCGGGAGGATACGCAGAAAGTTTCTGTATTTGTTCAGACTTTTGGGGAGATGGAAATGTTCATATTCGAATGCTTTGCGCTCGTTGAAGAGAAATATAATTACAAGAAGAAGAGGAAGAAACGGAAAGGATAATATTCATATGGAATTGCCCTACTCTTATGGCAGTGATCATCATCAGTACAGGTTCAGAACACTTGCACACTCAAATTCATTTTGTTCTGAAGCTATTGCAGATTGCTTGGATTTTATCAAGAGGAATTCTATTTCAATGAATGAGTATAAACCAATGCTCAATAGAATATAGAAATTATATGTGTCCAACAAAGTTCTGTAAATACTTACTAGACAGCAAATCTTTTTTTAATTAATCTTGTTTGGATTGTATTCTATTTAAGGTTTTGGTTTTGGTTGAGATTATCAAGAAACAATTTTGAAATTAATAATTAGTATATTGTGTTATCCATTTTCTTGGACAGACTTCTGTTAGAGTCCGTTTGATTACAAAGGTAGAAAATTGGTGAAAAAAATGCATTACAGGGAATTGAATTGCCTAAAAATTGTTTTATTGAGAATTGTAATTAATCGTGTTTGATTGGTATAATTTTTCACCTGAAAAATGTTGAAAGTTTGGTGTCCGTTTGACTTTATTTTTCATGGAAATTGACCATTAAAGTGATACTTTTTTTTTTTACCATTGGATCTAAAATTTGTTCCAATTTCCAAAAGAAAAAAATAAAAATAAAAAATACCATACCGAATATCATTCGTTTGACTTTATTTTGCATGAAAATTGTTAATAAAAGTGATTAATTTTTTTACCATTGTATTTGTGTCTAGAATTTTTTCCAATTGCAAAAAAAAAAAAAAAAAA
>CAIGRF010229509.1:27942-38257 GCA_903798235.1 Fraxinus ornus | reverse complement strand
TCAATCCGATCCGATAACAATCCGATCCGATTTGTTATAAATAATTGAGTCGGTAAAATATTTTTATGGCATATTATTTATCACTAAAATAAATAAATGAGAAAATAAATAAATTTAGAATAAAAAATAATCAAATTCAAAACATAAAAAAACTGAAATATTTTTTTTTTTTTATAATTATTAAAGTTGTTTAAGAATTGGAAAGTTTTAAAAAAAATTTGATTCCAATCAATGTTTTTCTAATTTTAGTTTACTAATTTAAAGTAAATAAATATTTATATTTTTCTTAATTAAATTTATTATTGTAATTTACTTTACAACTTCAAAAACTAATAATTAATATGTAACAAATAATGGAAATAATGAAATAAAATATTTATTAATTGAAATTCAAGTTTACCTTATCCCACATCGAATGTCAATAGAAACTAGAAGTGAGTCTCTCCTTTAAAAAGGAACATCATGATAGTAAAAGTCACTATTGGGCTTGCTAGGAAAAATATGTGGGCCTTAAATTAGTTCAAAAATTTTTCCCTAATTTTTATTAATTTCGGATCGGATTATCGGATCGGATATCCGATAACATTGCAAATCGGATATGGATTTAGCAATTAAATATCCGTTGGATTATCGGATCAGATCAGATAAATTTTCTTATCGGATCGGATATAAGCAGATCTGATCCATATCCGATCCATTTACAGCCCTAATTATAGGGATGTCAAAATGGTAGATCAACTTGTATATAATTATAATTAGTTTATTGCGGGCTTGACCCGTTTATAAATATGATTTAAGCAAGCTCAACTATCTAAAAATATATGGCCCAGATCGGCCCATGTCAGTAATATTAAGCCATTTTTTTAATTTCATTAATTTCAAAATACATTTTCCTTTATCTTCTTTTCAACCACACATTCTTTAAAATAATATTATACTCAAATCCGAAACTTTTCATAATTTTTTATTATACATTCTCCATCAATTTACTATTCAAAAATGCATTATTAGGCAGAAAAAAAATAGTGCTCAAATTTCATATAATTGGCCACATGTTATTAATTGGTTACAAATCACAATTTTTATGTCACAAATTATTTTACGGTCACAATTCAAAAATTTTAGAAATCACAATTTGTTCATCAGTCACAAATTAAAAATTTATACCATCTAAAATTATATGGATGTCAAAATGGTAGATCAACTTGTATTATAGGGATGTCAAAATGGTGATCAACTTGTACATAATTATAATCAGTCTCTTGCGGGCTTGACCCGTTTAAAAATTTCTTTAAAATAATATTGGGAAAATTGCAGCCCCAGTCCCAAACCTTTTAATTTGTTGCAGATTACACCCAAACCTTTAATTTTTGCGACCAAAGTCCCAAACCTTTATATGTAATTGCAGTGTCAGTCCCAAACCTTTAACTTTTCGGTCGAAGTCCCAAATCTTTATATGTAATTGCAGCGTCGGTCCCAAACCTTTCATTTTTGTTGCGAATTACAGTAAAACCTTTCATTCCGTTCATAAAATCGTTAGTCAACGTTGAAACAGTAATTTTGACTCGGAAAAATTGCAACTCTGATCCCAAACCTTTCATTTTTGTTGCGGATTACACCTAAACCTTTAATTTTGTCGCCGAAGTCCCAAACCTTTATATTTAATTGCAACATTGGTCCATTTCACGTATTTCGTCCATAAAATCGTCAATAAACAGTAATTTTAACTCAAATGTCAACTTAATTGATGGGTAAAATTGTCAAAACAAGTCATCCAAACAAAAATGTTTGTCTTCTTCAAATCTTTCAATCTTTTCATAGTAACAACATTCTCATAATCGATAACAATCTGATCCGATTTGTTATAATAATCGAATCGGTAAATTATTTTTATGGCATGTTATTTGTCACTAAAATAAATAAATAAAAATAAATAAATTGCATTTGGTACTATAATTTGTATGTATGATTAAATAATTTTTAGATTGATTAAAAATTAAAAATAATATTAAAATACGAAAAAAATTTAACAATTTTTAAAAAGTCAATTCGTGTGTATACGGTGTTCTAAAAAGCGTAATACATTGCGATGAGTGAATGTTTCGGGTTAAACGAGTTTAGACGAAATCTAGGCATAAAAATGTATTTTCTTATTTTAATATTATTTTAAATTTTTAATCAATCTAAAAATTATTTAATAATACATACAAATTATTGTACCAAATTCAGTTTATTTATTTTTATTTTCTCATTTATTTATTTTAGTGACAAATAACATGCCATAAAAATTATTTACCGATTCGATTATTATAACCAATCAGATCGAATTGTTATCGATTATGAGAATGTTGTTGCTGTGAAAAGATTGAAAGATTTGAAGAAGGCAAACATTTTGTTTGGATAGCTTGTTTTGATAATTTTGTCCATCAATTACGTTGTCATTTGAGTCAAAATTATTGTTTTAACGTTGACTAGCGATTTTATGGACGAAATGCATGAAATGGACCAACGTTGCAATTACATATAAAGGTTTGGGACTTCGACCACAAAATTAAAGGTTTGGGTGTAATACGCAACAAAAATGAAAGGTTTGAGATCGGAGTTGCAATTTTCCCTAGTCAAAATTACTGTTTCAACGTTGACTAACGGTTTTATGAACGAAATGAAATGTTTTACTGTAATCCGCAACAAAAATGAAAGGTTTGGGACCAATGTTGCAATTACATATAAAGATTTGGGACTTCGACCGAAAAGTTAAAGGTTTGGGACTGACGCTGCAATTACATATAAAGGTTTGGGACTTTGGTCGCAAAAATTAAAGGTTTGGGTGTAATCTGCAACAAACTGAAAGGTTTGGGACCGGGGCTGCAATTTTCCCAAATAATATTATACACAAATCTAAAATTTTTTCTCATTTTTTATTACACATTCTCCATCAATTTATTACTAAAAAATGCATTATTAAGCAAAAAATGGGGCTCAAACATGCTCTAAGTCGAGCTGATTTTGCTGTTCTTTGGGTTTGGTGTTAGATGAGTCTATTTCCTTTTATATATGTACCATGCTTTCCTTTTTCGTCCCCAATTACCAAGACCCTAATTGAAGAAGCATCGAGCTTCCACTTACAAATCTCCTCCACCTCTCCTCAGGTAAATTCTTTCTGTTTTTACATTATATAAATACCCAAGTTTATATAACTTTGTTTTCTTGGCTAACATAGTTTTATTTCCACGGAATACACTAAATAGTTTCTATTTTATTGAGTTAATTGTTTCAATCCACACCCAACTTTAAGTAGGGTCGCGCTTTACTCACTTAACTTCAATTGCACTCAAATACTTTCAAAAGTTGCACTCCATCCCTTACTCGTTAACTTAACATTTTAAAATAGCTTATGTGACTAATGGAGGCTGACGTGGCTCTTGACAGAGTGAATTGTGCACCTCTGGTTGACAACAGAGCAAATCGTTTTTTACGAAAGGCTGAAAAAGAAATTGAGGAACCCTCGTTTATAGATAGTGAAGATTCCAAAATTTTTACTCCATTTCTTCCTAAAAATCTTCCCCCAACAATTTCCGACGCCGGGCACATCGTCGAAGACGATATTAAGAAGGGTAATATATTTTTTTGTTGAACCCTTGCAAAAATTTGAAATAGGTTCCACTTTTCTAAATCCATAACAAGTTGTATCTATTATGAAAATGTTGTTTATCTTTACTTATGTTTGCAATTACTTTCAGTTTATTTCATTGCTTAGTTATTGAAGCTTTCTATTAACTCCATTCAAATAAGAAACCTTCATAATTCTGATCAAAGTGGCGGATTTCAACAAATGTAATGCTCCTCCATTGCACATATTATTCTATGATTGTACATATTTATGAGAATTTAGGTAGATGTGTAAATTTATAAAAGATCAAAAAGCTCTATAGTAAATTTATGGGAATTTTGATGCGTGTCACTACCCTTACATTTGAAACAATGTTATAGGATTGTTCATGCTTTGCCAATTATGAATTGAAGCTACAAATATGTTATATAATTGTTCATGCTTTGCCAATTGGTGAATGTATTCCACCTAAGTAATTGATTAGAAGACTTAGCGTATAATTGTTATGTTTATGTTATTTGAACTAGAGTTGAAGTTGAATTATGCTCATAGGTTCTCTTTGTAAACTGCACTAGAGTTTAACAATTTTCTTTGAATGTTTGTATTAGTTTAGTATATATTTCTATGGTGGTGCTCTTTGAATTCTGTTGTTTAAAATGATGTCTTTTATGTTAGTGTGTGCAAGCAGTTATTAAAAGATTACTAATTTCTATGATGCACTTAGTAGTAGTTTAGGTTTGCAGGTTCATGACTAAGAGTGTGTTGGGCATGTGCACACCCATTTGATGAATATACGGAGACATGTTAAGTGCTTGTATTGCAGTGGCATGTGCTTAATGTTTAATTGTACAATGCTTCCATTTCATGCCAACCCCCAGTGTTGGGTTGCAATTTGATACTAGTAGTAGTGGGCCATTAGCTTCCAAGCCCATGGGTGAACGTAATAACAGTGGACATTCGTTTAAAGCGCAAGTGACGATCGAACAAATTGATCTTGAAGAAATAGAGGAGGACTTCACACCAATGAACGTCGAAGAGGGTTCAAGTTCAAGACTATCAAGGGCATATACTAGAAGACTTGCAAATATACCAAGACATTGAACAATTTCTATGAATATTTTTTGTTATGTTTTTTTGTGCAGTTCTTGTTGTTTAAAAAGGAAACAAAAATCTGTCTTATTTGTGCAATAAATCAATTAAGTGAACAAAATGCCAAATGCTATCTCATTTTGTTTATGCAAAATGCTATTTTTCAATTTGTTTTAGAATTTGAACAGTAGCTATGAATGCTATCTCAATGTGTCTTACTTTTGCTCATTTACTATATCTTCTTCTTTCTCTTTCTTTTCTTCTTTTCCATGTTTTCTCTACTCTGCTACGCTGTGTCCGTGTCCTTTTTCTTCCAATGGCTCCTGGATTCTTTGTGTGTGCCCTCCTTTTTAAATTTCCGCCCTTGTTTATATATATAGTAACCAATAAAAGCTCAATAAATTCCAATACCAAATTAAATTAATTCTTCTTTCCAAGTCCTCGTAATTTTGATTTTTCCTTTTTCACTATTTTGCATTCTTTTCTTCAATTCTTTAATAAACATAAAGTTTTACCTACAAAATATAATTTAACATAAATTAGATAGAATTTTATTCAAAATATAATAAAATATCATAATTTAAAGCCTCGAATAAGTATAAAAACTACACTTATCAATTGTTATTAATTTGTGTGATTGCTCCATCAATTCTACCAATTGCTCAAATTCCATCATAATTTAGAGTGTAAAGCTTGATGAAGCAGAGAATGGTGGGATGATCCCGCTAGTCTACAGCAGCCGAGAGCCTCTTCTTGGCAATTCCTTGCAATTGCTTCTTGTAGGAAAGGAGTTGCTCCCGTAATTAGATGCAGATGAGTTTTTAAAATTGGCATCAATTTGGAGGAAGGTCTGGATGTAAAATGTAGCCGACTCAAAATCCTCCAATTGAAGTGACTTCCGAACACATTCGAGACAATTCGAACCGTCGAAAATAGCATCGATACGTAGAAGAGCGTCATTGACGCGAGATTGGGCAAGATAGAGGTGGCGCACCTTGGCAAATACCTGATCGGTGATGGAGGAGGTAAAGCCGACGTTGGAAAGCATGTAAGCGGAATCAGCTTTGAAAATATCAAGAACATCTGCGGATTTGTGGAGGCCAGAGAGCGGCAGTCCAAGTGGGAGCACTGGGAGAGATTGGTATCAAGCTCGAGATCTAGGGCTCGCTGGTAGGCTATACATTCATGGAGTAGATGAGTCATGGCTCCTACATCCAGGGGCTGACTGAGGACAAAAATTCAGCCCTAATGTTGACTATTGACCGTCGACAATCAGCGATCATAAGAGCGATGTTGTTTATTAATATTTAATTAAATAACATTGAAAATAAGACTAAACTTAAAAACTTTTACTTACAACTAAGTTTATTTAAGTAAATTTTAAAATAAATATTATGTTGCTAACACCAAAACTGATATTAAATATTACAAGGACAAGTAATAGATGCCATTATTCAAATTACAAAATCCCCACTCCAAAAGAAAGATATTCTAAAAGAGCTTAAAGAAGGGATGGTCTTTAAATGAATGGCGTCTACACTATCGTCCTCACTCTCTCCATCACCGCATTTCCTTCTTTAAAAGAAACCCTCCACACTCATCATTCAAACTCAATACTTCACACAACTTCCCTTATTCTCCTAATTCCTAGATCCTCATCTTTATCAACAAAATTCTTACAAGAAATCTAATGTCTATCTCAAAATCCTCAAATAACCCCTTCTATCTTTAAACCTATTCTTACAAAAACAGGTTTTGCATTATTACAATGTAATAAATCTATTTCTTTATCAATTGAAATAAGAGGCAGAAAAAAAAAATAGAACCAGGAAGGCTTATCGGTGAGTGGTAGCAAGAAACGGCGGTAGTCGGCAGGCATTGGTAAAATTCCGACAGCAAAGCAAGGAAAAGGAAAACTGCGAAGGTGAAGAACTGAAGGAAGAAGGGAAGGGTTTGGAATAATGATGAATATTATTTCATTTTATTGGGCCTAATTCTTTTTTGAAAAAAGGCCCAACTATCTTAGCCCAAACTAAAAAAAAGGCCCACCTGACCTGAAAGAGTGGTCTTCTTCTTCCTGTCTTCTCCGTTCTCTCTACAACAATGACACGGCATCGCCGACGGTATTGAAGACTCCGACGAATCTAGCACGGGCGGCCACGCCCCTTCGCTGGGTGTTGGGTCCTCCCCTGCCTACATTCACCGCTTTTGCACGTAATCCAGTACTTTCTCCATCCCGAATTGCACCACTGCTGAATTGACAGCGACGAAAATGAACGTGGTTACAAACCCGTCTCCTCCCCGTCTCCTGCTTTTCTTTCTCCTTCTTCTCTTTTCTTCATCTTCTTCTTCCCTCATTTATTCCATCCGATCTTGTCTAGTACAAACACCCTATAGCATCTGGTCATTTGTTTTAAAGACCACTCCCAAATCTAATATTTTCTTGTCCAGTCCCTTAAGGTGCTCCTCAGTTGATTTGCTTCTAGTTTCTGCCATACCCATATCACGAACATGGCTCTAATACCATTTGTAATGGTTGGAGCTCAATTTCAACCAAAACTAACTGAACTTAATCAAAATCAACACCAACAATTTAATATACTAAACTAGGATTCAATAACCCAGCTGCCATTGTATTGATTGAGTTGAAATTACACCAAAACAGCAAAATATAAACAGAAAAGAGAAATTGAAATGTAGAGAATGGTGAAGAAGGGGAAGAAGAGAGATTCAGTGAAGATGAGAAAAAGAAGAACCGAGAAGAAAAAGATGAAGCAAGAGAACCAGTTTATTGAAGTCAGCAAAAGGGAAGAAGAAGAGGAAGAACAGAATGGTGAAAGAAGAATATAGGAGAAGGAAAAAGAAAGGCAGGAAAGGGGGAGGAGATGGGTTTGTAACCACATTCAATTCATCCCTATCCCGTTTACAAAGTTTAAATACAACATATATAGACCAAAACAATAAAGAGCTTTAGGTTAGCCACAATAAAACAAGCCCAACTAGATAAAAGTAAATGGGCTAATATATACCAAGTTAGCCCATGACAATAATTATTTCAACCCCTATTTCAGAACCATTATTTCAAAGCCCTTAAATTCTCTTACTCAGTTTTTAAAGAAGAAATTACAAAAAACCAGAATTTTAAAAATTCAATTTCAAAAATCAGATAAAAACTTTATTTATACAAAAATTAGTTTAATTCAAATCTTTAATACTACCCAAACCCTAAAAATCAAAAAATCCAAAATCATTACCCGTATTCTCTCTCTCTCTCTCTCTCTCTCTCTCTCTCTTGTCGACGGCTTCGAGATCAACAGGTAAAATAAAGCCTACTTCGACGACCAACACATAAGCTGCATATGATCGACAATGGTGCCTCGCACGGCGTCGCGACATTCGCTCACCTGTGTTGTCGCTGTTCTCTCTCTTTTCCCTCCTCCCGTTCTCTATTTTCTCTATACTGCGACGTGTAGCTGTGTAATTGGTGGTGATGTGATGTGGTGGTGCGGTGTGGGTATGGTGGTGGTGTGGTATGTGTGTGATGTTACAGATCTCTGATCTGAAGGCGTCGACGCTGAATGATTTGAGTTTGACGGTGGCATCCCCGTGTTCGAAGCTTTGAGAGTGATAGCGTCATCTCCGACAACACGACATAGCAGCGATGGCTCTGGTTAGATCCAGCGAGTTCAGATGACGATGGGTTCAGATGGTGTAGCGATGGTTTTACGGTTGCGATGCATTGTCGTTGGTGGTGTGCGATGTACAGTGGTTAGGTGTGGTGCGGTGGTGGTGTGCGGTGTGGTGGTTAGGTTCGATGGTGCTGTGTTCGATGATTGGGTGTGGTAGTGGTTGTGTAGTGGTGTTGACTAGTGGTTGGGTACGGTGACGATGGGCTCAGATTGTTCGTGTGGTGGTGGTGGTGGTCGGTGAGATCTGCAAGTGAAGCAGATTTGTGGTATGTTTTAGTCGGGAGGTAGTGGTCGTGGTGGCGGTGGCGACGGTGATTGTGACGTTTCAATTTTTTTATTTGTGACCGATGAACAAATTGTGACCGTAAAATAATTTGTGACCAATAAAATTTCTGACTTGTGAGTGTAAAATAATTTGTGACTTATAAAATTTTTGATTTGTAATCGATGAACAAATTGTGACATATAAAATTTTTGATTTGTAATCGTAAAATAATATGTGACGTTTTAATTTTTTATTTGTAATCGATGAACAAATTGTGACCTATACAGTGTCGTAGCTTTACACCATCTGCAAGTGTTTATACAGTGTGGATTGTTTTACCATTTTGCTCCAATATTTACATCAAAATTTACAATCTTGCACAATGAATTATATAATTTCACGTGACACTTTATTATTTATTAGTTTAAAATATAATTAACTTTTTTATCCAATATTTTCTTCCCATATTAAATTATGTAATCCATTATATACATTTTTTTATGTACAAATATATTTATGAATGAAAGACAGTGGGGAGAGACGATTCAACACGGCTATATTCCTTGATGATTCTAAAGATACAATGATTAGTGGGTCCTTGCTCACTTCTTCATCTATGCGCAAGCCTTTGCCTTTCAGAAAACGTTTTTTCAATTCACGTTTGGCTATTTGAAAAATAACAATTTAGATGTGGAAACGATTCATCCACCACATTTAAAGCTTGTTTGGTACAGCTTAAAATTCAATTAAAATTAAAAATATGACCGTTATTGGGTCTCATTCGTCTAATAAAAGTCAACAATAACGATTAATTTTTCAATTTTAATTCGATTTTAATATCTATCAAACACGCCATTGAACACCTTCCTTACTACTGGGTTTCAAACATTAGATTCGGACACAGCCAGCCGGCCGAACTTGTCTCCATCCGAGGATGAAAGGAATCTTTTAAATTTCAATAATCTATTTCAAAACGAAGAAAAAAAAAAATTCGGGAGAGAGAACGTCAAATTTCTCTATGGATATCTCATTTTGGAGTTAAAACGAGATTTTTCATCTCATTGCTTCAAACACCCAGCACCCAAATGGCTTCTATCAGAACACCTATCTCAGAAACCTCGTTTTTTGCTCGAAAATGGATTGATCACTTGCAAAATTCGCATATTCCCTCTCAAAATCTCCCATTTTCAAGTCATGGGTTTCATTCTTTGCAATTTGGGAATGCTAAGCTTTCGTTTTCACGATCAAATTCTATGAATAATTCAAGTCAAACTCAGTCTCCTGCTGGTATGCTTTGTTCCAAGTGGATTGATTGCGAATCAGTTTTGATTCTATTTGCTGTTTAACTACGAAAATTTTCATATCGTTTTGACCTTTATCTGTTTTTCTTCAATTCTTCTAATGAAATTTAGAAACATCTTAATTTGATTTCATGATCTTAATTTTTATGTGGGAATGTGAGCACCTGTTTTTAAGAGAGCATCTGGCTAAGCTTGAAAAGTTTGCTTTTAAGTAAATAAGTCAAACTTGAAAATAAGTACGTTAGAGTAAAGATATGCTTTCAGATAATAAACTTTTAACAAGAAAAAGTAAATTATCTGAACATGTTTATCCGGTTTCTCATCGGTCACAGAAACTCAGGCTTCCCTAAATTTTCGTGAC